>NDGN011455822.1:0-21204 GCA_002564285.1 Tympanoctomys barrerae
AACATTTGTTGTTGGGTGATTTCTTTATGATAGCCATTCTTTCTGGGGTGAGATGATACCTCATTCTGTTTTTATGAAGCAGATAGGAGCATGAAAATTCAAGGTAGTGGAAGGAAGAAGGAAATCTTGGATATTAGCCTCTAGGTCTGACTGCTCACTTTTATTTAATTTTGGATTATATACTTGCTTTCCCACAATCAACTATTAGTTTTACTATTACAAGGAGCTAAATCTGAAAGGATAAAGCTAATGGCTGCAGTTATGTTTTTCTGGTCCTGAATTTTCCAGAAACAACAAATCCATCCCAAGGCTGGGTGACATGACAGCCACTGTTGCTAGGGCCACCACCACTGGAGCAATGTTCAGGCAAGCTCTACTTCCTGAGGGAAGAGTACAGAAAACCTGTGATACCACTGAACAGCACAAAAAAAAAATCCACCTTCCAATCTACCCCACAAAGTTCCATAGTCAATAAATAGACAAGGTTGCGTATAGAGGTAAAAAGAATGAAAGCTTTCTTGATAGTAAAATGTGTGCAAGTTAGGTATTCTGCATGCAAGACTTTGCTACAGTCCTGAAGATTCCTCTGATCTGTGCTTGCCTTGAGCAGTGTGTCTTGGCTTCCTTAGGAAACAGTGGAGAACAGAACTTCTCCATTCTGAGCAGAACAAGGCATATTTCAAGTTTACTTACAAAATTTTAATATGCAAGCACTGGGAAATCTTAAAAGGGCAGATACAACAGAATTTTAGCTTTAGATGACAAAAGAGCACCTTGGAGTCTCAATAACTCCCAACTTCACCTCTTATTAGACTCAGTGAAGGCAACTGGAAAGACGCAGTCAGCTGAGGGAGCTGTAAGCTGCCTAAGACAGTCATTCTATAGATTAAGATATGCAAGAGTGGGCAAATGGCAAGAAATGTTGCTCAGAGTTCCTCAGTCATTTCCTTATTTTCCTTATTTTCTAGAATAAAGCCCAGACCTACTGTTGTGGATCCTCTGACCTGGCATCTGGCCATCCTCCCCTTTCATTCATTGGATCCTTTCATGCAGGCTGCCTTTCTTGCTTCCTGACCTGACTAAGCCCTACTCCTCTTCTCAGCATCATGTGCATTGCTCCATCTTTCTTGAGTCCTTACTGGTTCTGCTTAGCCTTTAGCCATCACTCAGAGGTCTCCTCAGACACGTCCTCCCTGACCGTGTCTTTGTATCCCCTGTCAGTGCCTCAGCATTTGGTTTCCTTCCTTACTCTTATCACAGCTTGTATTGTGTTGTGTGTTCTGCTTTCCCCATGAATATGGACAGACTTTTATAAGATTTACCTTTTTCATTTAAAAAAAAATTAGTGTGGCTGCGGGGATAGTGTGTACTCGAGAAGGATAAGAAAGGAAGAAGGAAGAAATCTGGCTTTTGTAGGGATCCAGGTACCACAGTGACACGGATTAGAGTGAAGCCTTTTGTTCCAGCTTTGCTAGGTGATTGCCTGAGATGGCTAATGGTGCTCTAGATATGTTGAATTTTAGTTAGTCAGATAAAGATAGGATTGTAAAAAGGCCACATTTCTCTTTTTAAGGACACTTTCAGAAGTTATGCTCACTACTTGAAGGAAAGCTGCTAAATACAATCTAGTCTGAAGTGACCCAGCATCTAGGAAAAGTCATAGGTTCCATTTAGAAGAAGCAGAGAAAAGAGGCTGAAAGACAATAACATCTGATGTTATCTATTTTAAAAACACACACACACACACACACACACACACACATTCACACATGTCCATGAACATGTAAGTGAATTTCTTTTGAAATAGAATTTTAGGCTCCTTGAGGTCTAACTCAAATGTCTAGAATCTCTTCTTAGCATTTGTAAGTCCAAGATTCACAGTATAGCTATTTAAATGTAGATAAAATAATCAGCTTTCTTGACAGCTAGGTAAGTAAAGTACCAAGTATAATAACTCCCCACATGCATGAATGTTTGTAAACTGAAATGGACAGAATCCAGCTTGGATCCAAGGACAAAACAGTGCCTCCTACTCTTACACCATATCTCAACACTGGACTCCCTTCTGCATGGCCAGAAGACTCCAAGGCCACTTACTCAGCAAGCTGTATGGAGTTTGAACCTCTCTTATACAGCCAATTGCTAGAGAAATATGGAAAGGGGAGGGAGGTCCTGATCTGACTGTATAGAGAAGAGAAACCTGGAATGTGTGTGGATGTGTCAGGGGATATAGGGAGAGCTTTTTAATAGGTTCTTGTCCAATAACTGTAGAACTTTGATTCCTAGTTTTGTTTCCCTTCTGTTAGGAGGATGATAATCAAGGAGTGAGGAGCTTGTTAGGAAATATTTGTTCTGGAATTTGCCAAGAAAGGTGAAGTTGGGAGTAGAAATCTCCCTCAGGCAGAAGTGAGAATATAAAAGGGAAAATGATCAGAAAAGCAGAAGTTAAAGTAATTTTTAGGGTGACTATGGTGATGAATGTCCAGAGTTGTATAATTAATTGCCTCAAATGTCCTTTATTTGTGTAATGGAAGTATGGTCTTATTTTAAGCACACATCATATTCATATGAAACCTCAGCACAAAGAAAATGAGAAATGAAGGAAAGCAAAATGACAGGTGCTTTCAAATATGCAATTTGATGCCTTTAGAAACTGAAAGAGAAAAGGTAGAAGTCATGTAAGGACAGTGGCAGTGAATGCTGGGAGACGCAAGTGGATGAAGGATGCTGAAGAGGTTAGGACTGGGCTGAGGGTTGGGGGCACAATAGTGATTGTCCTTTTCAGAGTTTGTCACAGGAGTATATTAGGATTCTGGCATGCTTTGGGAGTAATGGAAGAGAGGTTAAGGAAGGGAGTATTTATAAGGCATTGATTCCATTAAATGAACCACCATGGCATACTGAAGTCTTCAGGAACAAGCAACAGGGAGAGACCTGCAGGAGTAAGGGTGTTGAGTGCTTACTGGAGCTTCACAGTATTTGGCTGTGTGGGAGGTCTTGGGTCAAGAAGCATCGCATCAGTGGAGAAAGAAGCTGTGGAATAAATTATCTGAGTGTCTCCTCTTGCCCTCTCATGGCCTGCTGGTGCTTCCCATTTACTCAACTCAACTGGAACCCAAGGCAAGAGATCAACATGGTACAGTGATAGGCAGCAGCTTCCTAGGGCACACTGAATGGTCCAGAAAGATTGAGAGAGCAAATAGAGAAGAGCTTGCAGCACAGTTTAGTAAGATGCAATATTATGTTTTCTGCCATCATTTAATTAATGGTTTGCCTCTGAACATTTGTTGAACCCTTTCTCTGTTATGTGAAAGGGTTATGTTATTTGCTATACTAAACAAATAAGCAGAGACCTTGATTGCCCAAGGATCATAAGGCAGCAGATAGTCAAGATTCTAATGTCAAATGGGTGTAATCTATAGGAGTGAGGAACAGCAAAAGGAAACTGTGGCAGAGCTAGAGGAGCCTCCCAGGAAGGAGCTGACTCTAGGAGTCCCTGTATAGAGAAGACCACCGGGTACAAGAGAGCAGTCTCCCTGCACAGGGCCCAGTGTGGACAAGAGTGCAGGTGCTGCTGAATAGGACAGAAGGTAGTAGACAGGTGTCTGTTGGACACCTGAGCCCAACTGAAGAATTTGGTGTTATGTTTAGAGCTGGAAGGTGAGTGTTAAAAAAAGGTTATAAAGGGTATTACTTGTTGCAAAGTATAGGAAAACTGATGAAGGTTGCTTTCCTGAATTTTTTTCTTTCGCAGTATGTTTCCTTTCCTTTTCCTCTTACTTCTTACCCTACCACCACCTTTTAATTGTTTTTGTTGTTGCTTGTGATAGATTAAACTTCTGGGACTTGAGGAATAGTTAGTAGATTTGATGTAGGGAAAAGAAAAAGGCACATTCTAGGTCTTTAATAAATTCTCATGTCAGTTGCCAGTAGGGGTTTAATTTGAGGAGGGTGAAAATATTGGGGATGCTGGCACAGAAATTAAAATGCTTAATGAGCCAATGCCTAGTGGTCCAATGCAATAAAATAAAAATGAAATGTGACTTCATGACATCTTGAAAAGTTGTCTTGAAATACTATTACTATGCTACGATGTGTGCTATTGCAGACTGCCCCATAAAAAAGAACAAATGAAAATAATGACATGTTCTCTCACATTAATTTTTGCACATTGATTTCCAAAGAGAAAACTCTTAAAGACTTTGGGGAGAAAGTCCATTACTGAATTAATCAAACAACCATCTTCTATCTGCACTTTTATTTTATATACCCTTTACACCTGTTTAATTAATCCTAAACATGATGCTGACTGCTAATTAAACAGCCCTGAAAGTGACTGACTGAAGGTAGTAATTTGAGATAATTAGTTTTGGTTTCAAACACTCAATTTTCACACTTTGTGCTCATTTTTAGGAAGGGGTGGCTCATTATTATAGACAGGGTGGGGGTTGTGCAAGGCATTTTATTGCTGGACTCTGAGTTGCTGAGGGAGTGGGAGGCGTATATGTCCAAATAAGACAAGGAAATAGTACAGTGCTATAAAATGTTTCTTAAAATGTTATCCTCTTCCCAGAACATGCACACATGCACACACACACTCACATATGCCTACACAACCCACACTCATACATACACAGAATTCCTGCTGATGTGGTCAGACTATTGAAGCTTTTTCATTGGAGCATAGAAATGCATATAGTATTGGTATTTGGGAACTTTTTGCTTTGTAGGGGAATGCTTTCACTGAGTCATCCATGATTTATTTTCCAGGTTCTTTAGAACCAAACAAAGAAAGATGCAAAAGACCAAGATTTGATGTGTGGCCTGAAATCTGTTGAGGTATCTTGCTGAATAGTTATGTACTACAGAGGCACAAGCCTACTCAAGTCAAATGTCTGTCAGAAGTCCACTATATATAGCAGAGAAAAAAGAGGGCAAATAGAAGAAGGTCAGACTTTTTTTTTGAGATCACACAATGTTGATAAGTAAGTTAAAATAGCTTCTCGGAGAAGAACAGAACTAGGAAGAATTTGGGATCATGTAGCCTAGACTGAGTAGTTATTGTTATACAGTACAGGTGGATAGGCCTACAGAGGTTACACAGAGGCTAAGTAACTCTGGCAGCACCCTGGAGAGCTCCTAGTACATTGCTCTGAGCCTGAATGCTTTAATTTGTGTGTTGGAAAGCTTCCTATCACTTTTTGAACCACGTATACAGAGCAGACTCTGTATACCTGAAAAGATTATCAATGTTGAGTACTTTTCAAAGATGATAAGAGTATAGTCAAAACCTCTATGTGAATTGGAAATGATCTGGTCAGGTTGATCCTAGGGTGTACAGCTTGTGCAGGATAATGGAACTCCCACATCGTTTTGAGCACTGCAAGATCTAATGGAGAATAAAGTTGAATATTTTATATGTGAGTCATGACTGCATCCTCAAAAACTCCACCTGTGTTAGAATTCACTGGAGTCAGTTTGATCTCTGAGCTTTTACCCACAGTCTAACATGATAGCCAAGAAGTAATATTTTGCATAACTGAAAGTCTCAACCTCCTAAATTACTGCAAAATGATATAGGATTCCTAGTTTGAAAAATCTTCTAACAATTCACCCTGCCTATGTCAGAAAATAGTCTCTTTTCCTAAAGAATTTATAGTCCAGATTCTTTTTCTTTATGATTTTGGGTTATGGGCTTGAAAAGATGTTTTAATTAGAGGGTATGTGATTATCCTCAAATCTTTTATGTGATGCTAAATAATCATACCAAAAGCAGTGAGCATATTTGGAAAACTTCATTTTACAAAAATCCAATCTTAAGACTTAAATGATATTCAATGTCCATATTGAATTTCCTATAAGTCATTGTGTAACATTTATGTCCTAAAGCCAAAAGCAATTTCAGAGGTGACCTTTTATGATATATGTACATATTGTGCCTTTATTTCTTTCTCATTTCTGTGCCAGAACAATCATGTGCAGAATAAAAATCAACAACAATAAGCACATTTTTTTTCTTCCAAAATGCAAGAACCTGACTTAAAACAAACTGTTTTCTTATTGCTTACAAGTATGTATGTTGAAAGACAGTAAGCCCATCGATGACTATAAAATACTTCCAATTACAGTGGTGGTACTTAAACCATATTTTGGCTTTAGGCTGATGTGTCTGTTTCTGATTAGATTTGGCTGTTTAGTCTCTCATGACAGCCTATCATTCTACAAGATTCTCTAATGGGTTGAAATGACCTGTACTTTGTTTTTCAGATACCTCAAATTAGCTATGCATCCACAGCCCCAGAGCTAAGTGATAACACCAGGTATGACTTCTTCTCGCGAGTGGTCCCACCTGACTCCTACCAAGCGCAAGCCATGGTGGATATCGTGACAGCCCTGGGATGGAATTATGTGTCAACATTGGCTTCTGAGGGAAACTATGGAGAGAGTGGTGTGGAGGCCTTCACCCAGATCTCGAGGGAGATTGGTGAGCGTGTGTTTATCAGATGATATTGTATTTGGAGGTGAACAACTCCAAACCCTGATATGCATAAGATAAGTAGAACTCCTATAGATGCATGACATAGGTTGTCCACTCTAGAGGGAAGCTGGGTACATTATAAATAATTTTATTGTTCTTAGGTCTATCAAGGTGACTCTTTGGTGCTAATTTTGGAAATAGAGTTCCTGACTCAAACATATTTTGAAGTTGTCTGTTTTGATGAGGGACTTTGCTGGCACTTTGGAGCCATTGTAAATTTGAATAAATGACATACTGTTTGATTGTTCTAGATAGAAGTTTACATTAGCAGGTGATTCAATTAAAGAAAGGCAGTGGAATTTAACATCCAACACTAGAGGGATTAAGATTAATAATCATATTAAGCCAAAACTGAAGTAATACCCAAGGCTATGCTAAAGTAGTATTCCTATTGTTATATTTGACTCTTTGCTTTGTTATTCTTACCTAAAACTTAGAAGTGTACAGTGGAATGGAGGAAAAACACAGAAACTTGCTTAGAACAAAGTGCTTATGAGCTTTGTTCTAGGCTTTCTACAAAGTGCTTTTTCAAGTCTCTGTAGACATTTCACCAGTGTATCTGTTTACCCATGAGTTGAAATTCATTCTACTACTTGAGAAAATATATACTAGAACAAAATAGAATGAAAACAATCAATAGTGCAAATCTTACTGTTGATTAGCCCATACATAATGTTTCTTTATGGATGAAAGGGGAAAGATATTATTATTATTATTTCATAAGTACTATTATTCTTATTAAGAATGAATAAATTTTTCTAGAAGGGTGATGACAATGTTGTAAGGAAAGATTAAAGCATCCATTGGTTGTTTTTCCATAATTTTGAACTTAAAGGTAGAAAGTATATTCATCGGTTTATTGTTTTGTTTGGAGGCTTAACTTCAGGAATGAGAATGATTCAAGGTTATTAAAATAAGATTTCCACCGAAAAACTTGTGAATATCTGTGTTCTGTTCTTCCATGCACCATAAAACATAGGATCTTATGCACAATATTTGTGTATTAAATATTTGCTCTACAGCTATGCTGTCGCAGAAACTATAGAAAAGGTCTGATCAGGTTGGCCAGACTGGGTTAATTGATTCAATTGAACAACTGTTCTCACCTGCTCTAAGTGTCCCTGATGCCATAATCCTTGCCCTTTAGAATTTTAAATTGTGTCAGTATTGCTAAGGAAAAAAAAACCCAATTGAAACCATTCAAATCAAATTTAAATTATGTTATTTCCTTGGATTAAAATCCAAAATTCCTCCTTAGAGCAAATGTATACTGAGCTAAAAACCATAGCTTCTAGAAGCAGGGCTAATGCGTTATGTAGCTGGTGTCAATTTTTGATCAGAATGATAATTCAACACAAGAAATAAACTAACAGAGTATGTATTGGAATTTTTTTTTTTTTGTGTGTGTGTAGTTGGCTCAGCCTGCCCTGGGGGAAAGGCTAGTGCAGCATGTGGTGCGAGGGATCAAACTGCAGTAGCTGAACTTGCCTAAGCTTGCCTAAGCAGGAGCTTTAGACTGCTCATCTATCTCACCAGCCCTGGAATAACTTTTATGCAGTGATCCTGGACATTCTGTAATGTAACGACACATTCTGTGTCCATGAAACAGATTTTTGAAAAAAAAAATGATGCAGGAAATAATTTGTATGTTGCTGTGAAATCTGATAGAATGTGTTCTTATTTGATAGAGTACCATTGTGTTCCTTGGACTAATGTAAGCAATACTTAGTTTTCACTTTTTTAGGGACAGTGCTATACTTTGGCAATACTGTCAAAAGAATCAGGTGATGCCATTCATCATTCCTGTTTCTGTTTTAGTCATTAACGTGGGTGAAAATAATTTTAGTAACTTGTGTATGTTCCTGATTAGAGCCACACATTTTTTCTGTGTTGATTCTTTCAGGATTCTGTGACTTGATTGGCTGTCCATTGTATTTCTGTTCTCACTTATCTGGACAATAGAGGAGGGATGGATTATCAATTAATATGCAGAATAGTGAAAAGGCCAAATTAACACCACACTAGAGTACACCATAGAATACATTAAATATCAAAATCATCTTTCATTTTAATGGCAAAGACTTTGTCTAGAACAAAAATACCTAAAAATTAAACTTTTACATGACAGTGTTGTTAATGGAAATGATGGAAATGACAAATGGTAACAACTTAACCCATTCTGAAATTATCTGATCACTAACAAAAATTCATTAGTTCTGTAATGTTTGCTATTTTTACTACAACATTGATGACATCTCTGTCATTCATTGTATTAGTAGTATGTTTTTAAAAACCTTGGTGTATTGATTGAGAAAGAGACAGATGTATAAATTCATTTTGTAGTGTCTACATATTAATAAAATTATATATTTCCTCTCTCTTCTAGAGTTTTCCATATTCTCTTCTGAATTTTTCTCCTTATAAACATTAAGACATTTTAGTATAAATTGAGGCACTGTAGGTCTTATTTCTGATTAATTTAAGCAGATCATAATGGGATGATAGTGAGAAGTAAATCTATTTAGTGGTAAACTACTTGTTCAGATTGGTAGAACATTTTTTTTTCATTTTAACAAAATCTGAGACAGATGTTTCTTAGTGAATATGGAAAGTGACATTTATGGGTGAATGATAGGCATGAACAGATACCACAAACTGCTATTCCCTAGGCAAGGTCCCTCCAAAGGAGAAAGAGGAGATATTTGTAAAATAAAGACAAATAGCCTTGTGACATGATGCTACAGTGTCATCTCAAGGCATTGCTTAGCTATAAGCCTTTTACTGGAAAAGCCAAAAATACATAGTTGAGATAACAAACAGCACACTTTAGAAGGTATTCATACTATGATTTATAAGAAGCAAAATTGAAAGGCATAACATCAACATAGAATTGAGTATTTGAAATCAGAGGTTATAAGGTTATTTACTTTATTCTTAAGCTTTTTTGACAAGTCAAGAAAGTCTTGAGGATTGAGGGATCCATCAGGGCCCATATTTGACCTTTTATGTAAGTGGGAGATGGAGAAACCAGTTAAGGAACCGTTGCAGTGTCAACGTTGGCCTGATACTGGGTTGTGATCAGAGAAATGGAAGAGACAGATTTGAAAAACATTTCTTAGACATGTCTCTGCCTGTGGAATTTAGTAACTCATTAAATGTGGAACTTGAGGGTAATAAAGAAATCAACATTGATCTTAAACTTCTGTATCGGGGTGACTAGGAGAAGGCAAGTATCATGCACAGAAAACAATAAAGTGGGAAGCTTGGTTTAGAGAAGGAAGCAAAAACTTGATCCTGAACTCACTGAGCTACAGGCACCAGCATATGTCTTTGTAGAGAACACCATGGAGCGCTGGTCTAGCTGAGCAGGAGTGGAGACATAGATCGGAAGTTTGTTCTCATAAAGTTGATAGATGAGGAGGGAGCAATACTTGCGGAAGTAGACGTAGTGTGAGAAGCAAAGGAGGCTTAGGATGGACTCATGGGATAAAGCTTCAGTATAAAAGATGGGGACAATGCCCTATGTACAGCAATGGAAAATAAAGAATGGAGTAATGTTTTCTCACCTATTGGGTTTTTGATCATGAAGTGGCTCTCAATCACCTTTGAAGGTTTCCATTATTGGAGGTGGTTGAATGAATTCCTTAGGAAAAATTCAAGGACTTTGAGCAATTTTTTTCATAAAATAACAGGAACTTTGGCCAGAGGGCATAACTAAATGTAGGTCATACAGTTGCAGAGAACCAAGTAGTGTCCTTGAGAGAGGATATTTTATTTTTCCAGGGTTTCCAAGTTAATAGCAAGTTAAATTTATTTTGCCAGGGTTACCACAATCTGGATGGCTTAAAAAATACATATTTACCCCCAATAGTTCTAGATGCTAGAAATCTGAAATTAAGGCATAATCAGCAAGGTTATACTTCTTTTCTACATGTTCTATCTTTGTCACCACATGATATTGCCTATCTCCTTGTACTCCTTTGCCTTTTCATTTTATAAAGATGCAATGCAGTCCACTGGGTTAAAAACTCATCTTAGTCCTGTATGACACATCATAACTAATTACATTTGTAATGACTATTTCCAAATGGTGACATTCTGAGGTCCAGAGTTAGAATTTCAGAATGTATTTTTAGCAAACAATTCAACTCACAGAAGGGTACTCATAAAGCTATCAGGAGTAAGGATGGACAACAGGATAGCAACACTAATGAGAGGGAGGCTAAGTAGGTAGAATGTGATTAATGGAGATGTCCATAACATAGCAAGTTCAGATGCTCATTTTGGCGTGTTTAGAATCTACTCCTCCAGTCTGTACTACTACATGCATGGAGTGATGTAATGGATAATTCAGGGTTCAAGACTGGAGTAGGTAGTGGAACTGTAGAACATGGCTCTCGCAGGTTTCAAAGTATTCAAGACTTTCCCAGTGACATCGCCCTAGGCAATATGAATGTGTACTGACTCCTCAGATGCCTGCTCTGTGTAATCCCAAAAGCTTCTCTTATGATAACACCTAGGAAATCATGAACCTATCCAGAGACTTTCTTCTAGCCTAATTTATTTTTATTTCTCCTTTTTGTTTGTTTTGACATCAGGGAAGGAAATAGCTTAGTTGCTGATGGTTAAGACTTATTCCTTATTCATGTTATATACCTTCACTTGTTAGGACCATGGTCCTCTATTTATCTTGTTTTAATTATTCAGTATAATGTTTCATGGATATTATAATAAAGGGCTTGATGCTGTTCCTTTATGGTTTTCTATCATAAGTTCTTGGGGTTGTAGTTTGTGACTCAATAAATGACTTCCTTGAGTTTTTTGACAGGCTCTTCTTCCACTTCTTTGTCTTACCTTATAATACTATGTTAAAATGAAGACAGGATAATAAATGTTAATACTACCACTAGCATTATAAGGGGTGAGGAAGCTAAAGATTTATCTTTGAAGATAAAAGGAACTTGTGGAAGAACGATATCTTTTCATTGTGGATTTGCACAATATGGCGACATACCTCCTTTACTCAGTCATCATGTTTATAAAGGGCTTATTGAAGATGTCAGGTCTTCACGTCATCATCACATGCATTATGGGGGTAGAATAGACCCAAATCTGTCACATCTTCAACTAAATGTGACTCCCCCCCCCCTATAATTTGCAAATGCTGGAAACTTCTGACTACCGTCTGGCACATGTTTGGAATTAAAATCTCACTGCAGGAAAGGACCATAAATGTGACTGGTAGATTCTGTTTGAAATGTTAATGTAATGAACAAGTTAAATTAATTCATTTTGTGTATAACATGATGGACACTTCTAAAAGCATTTGACTTATTTTTGGTGAGGATCAAGCAATAAAGTAAGGAAAGTCTCATTTTCAATGGGTTTAATTGAGAAGTGCCCTCTGATGATATTTTTAAACTTAGTATGGCTTTAAAAGAAAGCATTTTACTCCTGAGATATAAACAAGAACCACATTTTTATTAACTGAAGTAGATTCACTTTAAAATTAAAACAAAGAATTTTCAATGACAGAAAAGAAAGAATACATAAAGAGCAGTTTTTCCCCTCAGATGTTCATTGCTTTGGAAAAATGACTTCCAGCAGGCAAAAATCAATTTGACAAAAGTATTAATGTTGTAAAATACTATGAATGAAAAGAAACATTTTAATTCAATTGAAATTTTTACTTTATACTCCTACAGCTGAGTTCTATTGATAACACCACATTTCAAGTTGCGAATCATATTTAATTAATATTAACACTAGGTAATTGGCAAGAATAACTTCAAAGGAGGCTGAGGAAATTGCAAATTGGAACTGCAGGTGCAGAATGCTGCAGAAGCTTAGTTTAGAGAGATTCAAAGAAAGTGTATGCAATTTTAACAATTACTGCAGAACCTGATCAAATAGGGTGCCATTCCAAAGCTGATCTTCCACTCTAGCTTTTCCTGTTAGAGCTTAGGAACTGCCAGGCAGCAACAGCAGCTGTTAATGTGAAGCACAAACATAAAACCTATTATTCAAGTGCTGTAGTAAGTCTTCAGTAAACAATGGCTGTTGGAGGCAGGGGTCCCATTTTGTAGTCAGAATTCTTCAAATTTCCTTTCTTTAAATATGAGACTTTGTTAATGATCTTCTCAGGGTAAATTTGCTTTTATGTAAACTGGGGGCCCTCTACTCTGTGATTATCAAGTGATATAATACTTATGAATCTTTTTAATAAACTCCAACATCAGGTATTACTCATGAAACGAATGGGAGTAATGCAGATTTTTTTTTCTACAGACATGACAAAGCTGTATGTTGCTAGGAGGGTAGGAGGTGTGAGTTGTTATAGGATATTTGAACTAGCAGAGAGGGCTTTGCTTGATCTACTTACCTTCAAACTTGGCTGTATGTGGCAGTTGTATCTAAAGGACCAGAGAGGAAGATTTTGACTAGTTCACCACAATATCACAACAGGTGTCTTATTTCTTGTCACCCTCAACTATTGACTTTTATTTATTATATCACTTGATAGTTATCTTTGTTTGCATCTGACTGGGCATGAGATTTTAGCACCTGTTTGGGGTATCTTGTCTTAGCCCTAGCAATGGGTTCCTATAAGTTCTTATGGTACCTCTGCAGTACCATTCACTAATCAGATCATGATGACATTTTTTTCTGTGTATCACTTATATTCATTGCATCTTCTCAGTAGAAGAACCATTGAGTGCCAGTAGAGACTCTGATACAAAACTGGTGATTCATGAATGGCTATTGCCACTAGATATATGGTTTTGTTGGTTATGTGAGAATAAGGCTTTTGGAGCTGAAAGTCAGAGGTGTCTCCAACAATGCTTTATATTTTTTGGGAACTAATCTGCTACCTGTAAGGGAAACTTCCAGAGCATCCTTCTATTACACTACACAAGAGTCAACATTTTATTACTTGCAATTGCAAAGGTCTATAATCTACAGGTTCTTCCAAACTGTAGTCCCTTAGCCAAAGTTGTTAAGAGCTTCTCATGGGGCAGGATTAAATGCCATTTCTATGACATTTGTAATAAATCTTGGATCTTGATTGTGTTGTGTCCAGATTTCCTCATTTATAAAGTGGAGATAGCAAGTATGGAAGAATTGAATGAGATCTCAGCGGATCTGGTAGGCATTCAACAGTTGTCCATCGCTATTCTCTTAGAAGCCTGTCCTTACTAGTGGGTAGCTAGGAATGGTATTACTTTCTTGAGCCTGTATTCAGTTTGCTCAGTGAGTAGTAGGCAGAGCTTTTAGTGTGGATGATTCTATTGTTTTTTCTCAGAATGACTAATATATGATTTAGGATAGTGCTGCATGTAGTTGAATACATGTTTTAATTTACTACTCTCATCCTTGCCTCAATTCAGCTGCCTGTCCTTTCATTTTGAACCTTCCAGTATTAATTAATTCATCCAGTATTTATAGAGCATCACCTACATATCAGGCCATATTTGGGTAGCTTTTGAGGATATGGAGATGAATCATGGCCTGTGTGTTCTAAAAGGTCACTGTGTATCAGAGTGCTCAGAGATGCAAGGAAAGAATTACAGATTAAGTTGCCTGTTGCCATAATGGAGTCATCGTTTAGACTGGGCATTGCCAAAGGACGTCAGACCCATGGAGAGTGTCCTTTAATTCACATATTAAAGAGACCTGGTATGAGGTCATGGGGATGCTGGTGGGGGACTCCAAGCTCAAAGGGAGCTCACAGTGTGATGTGAGTTAAATGAGCTTTGATAACCTCAGCAGAAACTGCTTTCTGATGAACAAGAGCAGCAACATAAAAACTGAATGGAGAATATATCTCCAAGTTCTAAGGTATGTATATATTTGTGCAACATTTAACATGTATAAAATGTAAATGATGTTTGACAGTTCTTGTTTCTATGTACTTACGTTTACTCAGAGGACCCCCACTGCAGAACATCAGTGTGTCTTCTGCCCCGCAAAGGTCAGCCTGTTTTCCATGATTTTGTCTACCTTGCATCCATGCGGCTGGCACTGGCCATTCCTTCTCTTTGCTCCTGAGAGTGATCCAGCAATGGTAACTAGTATCCGGCCTCAGTCCACAAATTGCCAGGGTTTGGAATGTTTTTGTCATTATGGGCCCATGATCAGGATGGGCCCTGAGCCCCTTTCTGTTGCTCTAAACTGAAAGTATTGTTTTGCCCTTGATTTATGCATTCCAGATCCTTTGGGATGAATCTGGTCCCAGCCTTTAGTCTCCTAGCTTTGGACCCTGACATACCACCTATACTTTGTCCAATTCCAGCTGTTTGGGTCTGGTCATTTTTCATATTCTCACATGGGTGCTAAGGTTTGACTGCTAGAAGCCAGTGGGCATGGCTGTGTCCTCTTCCCTATTATACCCTGGAGCCCTGATTCTATCTCGCTATTGTATTTACATTTTTCTGCCCATTTAGTATCATTTTCATAAATAGGACACTCTTCATAACTAATGTGAATTCTGTAGAATAATATAGCTTAGTCTCAAAGGATAGTTTGAATCTCTCTCCATTAGAGATTCCTGTGTAAATGCTAAGGGTCAAGATCGGTCATGTCAAACATGTGATCCATGTTACAAGTTATTTTTCTCCAGCTACATAATTTTCATTGCTAATCATATTGATTACATTAGTTTGCTAGGGTTGCTATAATGAAATACCAGAGATTGGGCAGCTTTAGCACCATAAATATATTGGGTCATGGACTGGAGGCTAGAAGACCATGGAGAAGGTGTAAGCAGAGTTTGTTTTTTCTGTAAGGCTGTAAGGAAAAATCTGTTGCATACCTCAGTCTTAGTGGTAATTTCCTGACAATCTTTGTCATTCCTTTGTATATGATCTCCTTGGTGTGCGTGTATGCGTGCGTGCATGCGCGTGTGTGTGTGTGTGTGTATGTGTGACCAAATTTCTCTTTACTTACAAGGACACCAGTCATATCGAATTAGAGATGCAGCATTCTCCAGTGTGACTTCATATTAATTTAATTAATTAAATATACAGTGATCTTGTTTCCAAACAAGGTAACATTCAGAAGTATGATGGGTTAAGGCTTCGATAGAAGAAAAGGGGATGGGGGTGCAGAACTCAGGCTAACACCAACCAGGTGATTGCAGGGTTAAATTCGAATTAGAATTATGTTTGAACTGAGTCCCCATTTTTACTGGTCTTTTAAGTGGATTTTTGGTATACGGGCCCTTGGTTTCACCTGTGAGATCAGTTTCTGAAATCAGGTGAGCCAGTATGAGGTCACTTTGCCTTTGGCAGGTGGTCCCTGCACCTCTCCAAACTGCATTCCTAAATTATGACAAGACATATGCTCCCCACTGTGCTCAGCCCCAAAGAAATCACAATCTTTTATTTTCCTTTCCAAAGACATTTCCTTGTTAGAGGCATTCTGTTTGGAAACTCAAAACTAGATTTCCTTGTTAGAGCTTTAAGGTGCAATCTGTACTTTACTGTGTTGATAGAAACACATAATGTGAAAACACCCTTCTGCAGAAATGAAGCAACATCAGAAACCATTTATGTCATTTTTATAGGCCTTAAAAGAGTTGGCCTGAGAATTAGGAGTGTGTTTTCCCAGTTTACTTCATAACTTCTCAACTAAGCAACAATTATAGTTTCTTTCAAAATAAATGGCTGACTAATAAAATCAGAAGACTATAAGAAGAACAGTGGATTGAAATAGGTGCCAATGTTTTCACAGGTCACTGGCACAGCAGTGCTACCTGGAGTCAATTTTCTGGCATCTGCATATTTGACATATACTGGGCTTCTTTTTTTGCTTCTTTCATTGCTACCTGACCAAAGCCCTTTCATGATTCTCCAGGGGCCTCCAGGGGAAGGCTAGAGAAAGAAAGAAAGTGAACCTTAAGTCAGCACATTTTGTTTCTTGTTAACAGCTCTGGGAAGCAGCTTGGTCAGGAAAGGAATTTCAAGTAATGATTTAAACATATTTTCTGGCAGTTGTAGCAGTGAGAAAAAAATAATACTTCTTGTAGCAGCTCAGACACACATGGTCGGTGGTGGTGCGCATAACATGTGACCCTGGAGTCACATTTGCATCATGTATCATGGCTGGCATGCACATAATGGGCTATTAAGGGAAAGAGGGTTGCTCAGAGTACATTGCCACTCTTTTATATTTGATATCACGGAGGGCAATCACTGTGTTCTCCTTCAAAATATTGCTTGATATTATTGCCAGAGGGAATCCTATGTTAGATGGAACTCTTTGTTAGAGATGATGTGACACTTCATTCAACAACTGTGTGAGCCCCTACTATGTGCCACTGGGGACTTGTCTGAAGAGTGGGGGTCTATGGGACAACCTGTTTCATGACCTCATGAGGTTCCCAATCAAAGAACCTATATTTATTTGACTTGCATCCATATAGTCTTATGTCTGTCTGGATCATGGGAACTTGGCTGACATCTACGGAGTGACATGCTTTGGGCTGACAGTCCTGAAGAGGCTGAGAGGCCTTGCATGCATCACAGGCACAGATCAATCTCTTGGTGTTCCTGACATGCTGGAGTTCAGTTGTGGTATCTATGGCAAGCTGGAGGGAAGAAATACACATTGAAGGAAATGGTGTGTGTGTGTGTGTGTGTGTGTGTATGTGTGTGTATGTGTGTGTGTGTTGCTCACATGCCATCATAGTCCTGGACTGAGGAAAAACATGGGCTAGCTCACAAGCTGCAGATATCTGCAGATATTTGAGGTCAACTCCAGCTGTAGATAGGGTAAAGAATTCCACTCAGATCTGTAGAGATCAGCACAAAGTTATAATTATGGTCCTAGTGAAGGCCTGAACCTTCTGCCATGTGGTGTGAGGGTCACACTCAGCATCTCTCAGCCTGGAAGGGCTGCCTCTCTTTTGTGTTGGTTTCATTCTTCTATTTCTGGTTACTTCCAGGAAGACTTCACTGATCTCCATTCCTTTTTCTTTCCAGCTAAGTTTTTTTCCTTATGCTCTGTCATATGAAAACTAATCCTGATTTAGATAAAGAGAAATTTTATTCAGAAGAAACACTATTGCAGTAGAGAGAATGTTATGTCAGACATCTGAAGGCATCACAAAAGTAAAAAAGAAATGGCTTTTGTTTTATGTATTAGGTAGGGATAAGCAAAAGTTTAATTAAAATTGTCGAAGGTAAGTTTGGGAGTGACCAGTGGGATCTGACAGGACATTTTCCTGTTGAGTTCAGCTGATTCTCACAGGAAGCAAATAAGGCAGACACATTGCAGATTTTAGTACTTGCTCAGATTTAAGGAAAGTGAAATTCAGGGTCCTGTAGGAGCAAGAAAATCTTACCTAAAAATTCTGGCCTGACCAGGTAGAAGGTGAGAAGTGGGTCATTGTAAACCCATGGTCTGGTCTTATGGTACCATGGAAATATCCCACTTCCTATTCCACTTTTCTGTCTTTCCTCAGGGAAGGAGAGAATACCTTATTTATCTTGGTATAGTGTGAAGTTACAACACATAAAAGATTGTCTAAAGAATGCTTGTTGAATAAGTGAATAAATGGACACACAGCAGTGAGTGTATCCTGGAGACAGGGCATCCAGAAGCAGATGGCTTAGAAAGCTGGCAGGGTCAGGCTAGGAGTCCACATGAAAGACCTCTGTGGCAGAGGTGAGGTGCTCGCCTTGGGTTCAGCACCATGTCATGTAGGTAACCCTTGGGCACCGTGGGCTATGGGGCTGTGGTTGGGTGTGCAACAGGAAGGTGTACGGGAAGGAGTGAGAGCTGGGAATCCAGATTTCAGGGCCATATTTTAGTCTGGAAACAGAAGCAGCAGCTTAGTAGATGACAACAAGTTCAACACCCAGATTGCTAAAATTGATTCTGAGAACCAGAACCAGATGGAGGATCTACAGTTCTGGTAGGGAAAAAAAAAAAAAAAAAGCTGAGTTAAGAATCAGAGCTCTGCTGTGTCTGACAAATAGCATGGATACAAAACTCAAGAGGAAGGTCAATCTGTAGAACATATTACTTCTCTTTCAAATGGCTTTGAGTATTTCAGGTGTGTAAATTGTGACATGATTATTGAGTAAAACATACCTAAAGGTTCAAAGCTTCTGATGTTTAAAGTCATGACTCCAGGCATTGGAGGGCTTACTTGTTTATCTTTTCTTCAGTACACCTTTGCTGCATATGAAGATTCAAAAGCTAGTCTTGGTTCCAGGTTCCCAGGAGCTTAGAATCAAGTGATAAAACTGATTTTGTAGAAAAATGAAAATAATGAACTGTGTCTCATTAAGAAACAAATGTATGTTTATAGTTTATTTTAGAGACATACAGGAAACCAGAGGATACAGAAAGAGCAAGGCTGGCAGCATGTGAGAAGAGTGGTCAAGATCTTGATTGTTTGAAGTTGGGTAGATAGGCCATGTCTGCAAGTGTGGATTTTGTCCTGCAATAGGAATCATCTTTGAGATGATTTGGGAAATGGCATGGTATGCTTGACTAAGAAGATGTCAAGAATAGATTGCAGGGACCCGGTGGAAGTGGAAGCTAAGTTAGAAATTTATCACAGGTCTAGGCAAAAACTAAGGTTGGCTTAGATTAGAGTAAGTGCAATGGGAGAAGTGTGTGAGTTGGCATTAGCATCATAGGAAGAAATAAGGTCCCAGGTCTGTAGGGCTGAGGTTACTTCACCTTAGGAAGCTCTACACCCTTAAAGTAAAATTGCTTGGCCAACACTAGGGCATATTCTTGAACTTTTATCCTGAGCTGTGTGTGTCCAGGATGATTGTATGCCTCCTTGCCTGGATGATCCAGGGGTATGCCATCTGTTAAACTATTTCCTGGCAAAATTGTACTCTAACTGTATATTAGTGAAAGAGAGCCAATAAATTAAGTGCCTTCCCCCAGGTTGTTGTTTCTTATTTCTTAAAAAATAAAATCTACTTAGAGATCTTTATTACTATTTTTCCTAGATGTCAGGAAGACCTGGAATTTAAGGTTCTCTTAGTAGTTCTAAATATTGCCCCCTTAACTCATATTTCTTGGTGCTGTTTTCTACTCTCTCATATTATTGCTTCATTTTAAGACTCATTAATCATCACGCAGTTTTCTGGACATTTTTGTGCTCTCATAAAACAGAACTGATTCTAGAAACACTCTTTGGTTCACATAGTCAAAGTCACAGTAATGGGTAATTTGATATTTTCTCTGTAGAGATTAGGTTTAGTGGCATCTTTAGTTTAAAGTATATGAAAATGTAATTTGAGTTAATTATCTTTGAATTACAAATCTCAACATGGACCATATTCTATCGAATGTGATTTCCTGACCAGAGTTTCAAAAAGCCTCAGTAGAATGTGTAGACTTCTCTGTTTCTCCTTTTTTTGTTCAGTTGTCCCCAAACCTAAAACTCTTAGAAAATTCCTTGAAAGGAGAGGGAATTAATACTTATTAATACTTGCATTATACTTGAAATCAGATTATCTGCCATGAGGCAGATTTTATCTGTATTCTATAGACATATAAAGTGAAGTTTAAAAGTAGTATGTAACAGTTCAAGATAGCAAGTTGTGGTGTAGTGTACGGTTGAACTCTTCAATTCCAATATGTATGGTTTTTCTTTTACTACCTCTCCTTTTTCTTTTGGGGTTGCAGATTTTGGTTTCTGTAATTGTGTATACCACTTATGTCTTGCACAGGTGCAGTGTGGACAAAACCACGAGGCTTTCCATGCAGCCTAATTCTGTAACTTTTCCTTCTTTCTCTTTGCTTATTGAACTCTTACATGCAGTTGATGGCCCCAGCATTTTCTGCTGGGGCTCTGCGGCGCCTCCTCCATCTGCTGGAAATTCTGCATCCACAGCATCTGTCCGGACCAACTCCTTTTCCGTAGTACCTAGCACCAGTGACACTTCCCAGTGAAGCCAGCCCAGATTCTCCTCAGTAGTTTTGGTTGAGCTCTTTTCTATGATCGCAACACTCCATGCATGCCTTTCGCAAGAAAAATATTTATTTCACTGTCTTAATCAGGTTGCAAATGTAAGCCAGTGATAAACTTTAGGGTTCAGAGACAGAAATACTGAACTTGGGAAGAGTCTGTCTTCATGTGAGCTTAGCTCCATGTTTTAATATGAAATTGACAGTAATGTGTCTTATTCTGGCTGTGGGTTTGCTTCCTTGTGTATAGGCTGTATTTATTATTATTATTATTATTATTATTATTATTATTATTATTATTTTACCATGTGGCGGAAAGATGGCTACAGAAGTTTTAGGCTTGACTACTGCCAGATTAGCATCTGTATTAGTTTCTGAGAGCTGCTTTACCAAATTGCCATATTCTGAATGGCTTAAAATTACAGAAATTTATTCTCCCACAGTTAAGGAGCCAAATGTTCAAAATCAAGGTGTTGGGAAGGCTGGCTCCTTATAGAGGATCTGAGGGAGAAATTATTCCATGCCTTTCTCCTGGCTTGGTGGCTGCCAGCAATTCTTGGCATTCCTTGGCTTGCAGCTGCTTGATGCCAATCTCGGCACCCACTGTTGCATCACTTTTCTCTGTGTATTTGTATTTTCTTTTATTTCCTTTATAAGGTTGATTGTCCTTGGATCTGATCTTGTTCCTTCCTTTTAAGTTTCTTCCCCTAATTATATCTGTAAACATT
>NDGN011455826.1:0-10531 GCA_002564285.1 Tympanoctomys barrerae
CCCCGCCCCCTGGTGGGCTGAGCTGGCCACACACACACACACACACACACACACACACACTCTTTCTCTCTCTTTAAATAAATAAATAAATAAATGTCAAACACTAACCTTAACCCTAATCGTCACCCTCACTGTAGCCCTAACCCTAACCCTAAATCTAACACTAACCCTAACACTAACACTAACTCTAATCTTAAACTTAACTGTAACTGTAACCCTGATCCTAACCCTAATCCTAACCCTAACTGTAACTGTAATTCTAACACTAACCCTAAACCTAACACAAACCCTAAAACTAATGGAACTCCTAAACCAAACCTTAAACCAAATCCCAAGGTAAACCTATCTGTAATCCTAAGCAGAACTGTAACTCTATCACAACATTAACCGTGAAACTAACCTTTACCCTCACAATAGCGCTAATCCTAAATGTAAACCTAAACCTAACCCTAACTGCAACTCTAACCCTAACCTAAAACTTAATTGTAACTGTAACCCTAACACTAACACTAATCTGAAACCAAACCATAATTATAATCTGAACACTAACTCTGACCCTAACCCTAAAACTAATCTTAAGTCTAACCATAAGCTTAACACTAAACCAAACCCTAACCTTAACTCTGACAGTAACCCTAATCCTAGTCCTAACCCTAACCCTATTGCTTAGCATTGAGCTAACGCTAACCATAATGTTAACCTTAAACCTAACATTAAACCTAACCCTAACTGTAACTGTGACCCTAAAAATAACTCTATCTCTAACTGTAAACCTGACCCAAACCAAATTGCTAGCCCTAAAGATAACCAAAATTCTAACCATAATTCTAACTATTAATTTAATGCTAAAACTAAGCCAAACCCAAAACACAACCATAACTCTGAACCAAACCCTAATCATAACCCTAACCCTAAGCCTAAACCTAAAAGTAATTCTAAACCTAACCCTAAGCCCAACAGTAACCCTAACCATACTAACCATAACAATAAACCTATCCCTAAAACTAGCCATAACCTCTAAACTTGACCTTAACCATTAACCTAATTCTAACCATACCCCTAAATCTAACTATAGCCCTAACCCTAAATGTAACCCTAACTGTAACCATAATCCAAATCCTAACCCAATGCTAATCATAACTGTAACTCTAACCATAAACCTACACCTATCTGTACCCCTAATCCTAACACTAACCATAACCCTAAACATACCCTAATGGCAACCCTAACCATAACCCAAAACCTAACTGAAGCCCTAACCTTAACCCTAACCCTAAACCTAACCATAACACTAACTGTAAAGCCAATGCCAAACCTAAACCTAACCCTAAGCTCTAAAACTAACCTTAACCATAACTGTCACCTTCACCCTCTACCTAACCCTAACCCTAAAGGTAACTCTTACCCTAACTGTAACCCTAACCCTAACATTGCCCAAACCGCAACCTTAATGCTGAGGAACCATAACCCTAACTCTAACACTACCACTAACCCTAAACTTAACCAACACATTAATCCTAAACCTAACCATAATCCTAAGCCTAACCCTAACTGTAGCCTTAAAAATAACCCTAACCATAAACCTATCCATAACCCTAACTCTAGGCAGAACCCTAATCGTATCCTTAACCGAAAACAATAACCATATCCGTAACCCTAATCCTAAACCTAATAATAACCCTAACCATAAACTTGAATGTAACACTAAGGCTAACACCAAACCTAAGCCTAACCATAACTGGAACCAGAACTCTCACCCTAAACCTAACCATAAAACTAACCATAATGCTAACCACAACACTAACCTTAAAACTAACCCTAACTTTATCCTTAATGCTAATCTTAAAACTAAAACCTAACTCTACCCTAACTGTACCCAAAATCCTAACTGTAACCTTAAACAATTGTAACTGTAACCCAAACCCTACACCTTATCCTAACCCTAAAAGTAACCGTAACACTAACTGTAAACTTAACTCTACCCCTAGTCTTAACTCTATCCATAAACATAACACTAAACCTAACACTAACCCTAAATGTAAATGTATGCCTAACACTAATCCAAACAGTATCCTTAACTCTAACCATAAGGTTAAAACTAATCCTAACCCTAAACCTAACCTTGACCAAAACCCTAATCTAAACCCTAAAAATAACCCAATGACTAACCCTAACACTAACACTAACCATAATCCTAACCCTAACTGTAATGCTAACCCTAAACCTGATAGCAACTGTAAACTTAAAGCTAAAGACAACCCTAATGGTAACTGTAACCCTAACCTTAACCCTAAACCTATCTGTTCCCCTAACTCTAATCTTAACCATAAAGATAAACCTAACCCTAAACCTAACCATAACCATAACCATAAACCTGACCCCAAACCTAACCCAAAATCTAACCGTAACCATCACCCTCACCATAACCTTAACCCAAATCATAACCTCAACCTTAACTGTAACTATAATCCTAAATGGATCCCTGAACATAATTCTTATTTTAACACTAACCATAACTGTAACTCTAACCCTAACCATAACCCTATCCGATACCCAATCCCTAATTGTAAACCTAACCATAACCATTACCTAAACCCAAACACTAACCTATCCATACCCCAATCACAATCATAACCCTAACTCTAACCATAAAACTAACCCTAACTCTAACACTAATCCTAAATGCAACAGTAACCGTACCTCTCAACCAAACCCTACACTAATCATTAAGCCAAATGTAACACTAACACTAATCTTAACCTTAACATTAAACCTAACACTAAACTCTAACCTTAACCCTAATCCTACCCATAACCCTAACCCTAAATTTAAATTTAACTATAATCCTAACCCAAACCCTAACACTAATCCTAAATCTAACCCTAACTGTAACACTTACACTACCCCAAACCCTAATCTTACCTCTAACTGTAAGCCTAACATTAAACCTAACCCTAATCTTAAAACTAAACATAAACCAAACCCTAATCTTAAACATAACTCTAACCTTAACCATAGCACTAACCCTACACATTACCCTAAACCTAATCCTAACCCTAAACCTAACCCTAACTATCACAATAAACCTATCACCAACCCTAACACTAACACTAACCATACCCCTAAACCAAAAGCCAACTGAAACCCTAACCCTAATCCTAAACATAACAGTAACTCCAAACCTAATCCTAACCATAACCTCAACCATAATCCAAACTGTAAGAATAACCCTAACCCTAACCCTAAGGGTAACTGTAATTCTAACCCTAACCCTATCTCTAACGCTAAGCTTAAATATAACACTAACTCTAATGCTAAACGTAACTCTAAACCTAACCCTCAACCTAACAGTAACGTTAACTCTAACCATAAACTTAACCCTAACTACAACACTAATGATAACTCCCATCCTATCCCTAACATTAACCCCTAAACATTACCTACCCCAAACACTAACTATAAATCTAATCCTAACAGTAACCCTAACCCTGGCCCTAAGTGAAACCATAACCCTAACATTAACTGTAATCCTAACGATAATTGTAACTCTAACCCTAACCCTATATATAACCCTAACAGTACCCCTAACACTAACCCTAACCCTAACCCTAACTATAACAAAAAACATAACCCTAACCTAAACCTAATGATAACTCTTACTGTAATCCAAATCCTAACCATAAGTAAACCCTAACCTTAAACCTAGCTTAAGCCTAAGCCTAAGCCTAACCCTAAACATAACCCTAAAACTGAACCTAATCCTAAACATAACTCTAACCCTAAATGTACACCTAACACTAAACCTAACCCTGACCTGATTCCTAATCTTAAAACTAATTGTAACTGTAATCCTAACCCTAAACCTAACAATGAACCTAATCCTAGTAATAACTGTAACCCTAACCTTAAACATAATCCTGTCTAACCCTAATCATAACCCTACATGTAAAGCTAACTGGAGCCCTATTCCTAACCCTAACCTTAACCCTAATTGTAACCCTAACCATAAGAGTAATCGAAATTCTACCACTAAGCCTATCCATACCCCTAACACTAACCTTAAAGATAACCCTAACTGTAAAAGTACCCCTCGCCTTAACCCAAAGCATAAATGTAAATGTAAAAATAATGCTAATCATAACTTAACCCTAACCATAACCCTAAGGGTAACACTAAAACTAACGCTAACCCTAACCCTACCACAATCGTAACCATAAATCTAACCCTAACCCTAAACCTAAACCTAAATCTAACCATAATTCTGAATGTAACCCTAACCTAACTATAAAGGTAACCCTATCCCTAACCCTAAACCTGAAACTAACTGTAATCCTAAGCATAATGGTAACTGTAACCCTAACCTGAACCATAACACTAACAATAACTCTAAACCTAACCCTCACCCTAAAACTAAACATAATGCTAAAGATGACCATAACCATTTCACTAGCCTTAAACCTAACCAAAATCCCTAACCCTAACTTTAACAATAAAATTAAATCTAACCCTAAAGCTAACCTTAATCCAAACTGTAAACCTAATCACAACTCTAAATACTAACACTAACTCTAACCCTAACACTCACAATAACCATAATAGTACCCCTAAATCTAACCCTAAGCCTAAACTTAATGGTAATGGTAACCTAACCATTACCCTAATCCTAAACCTAACTGTAAACCTAACAATAACTCTAATCCTAACCTTAAACTTACCTTAACTATTATCCTAATCATAACCGTAACCGTAGCCTAACCGTAAACCTAAACCTAAACTTATACTTAACCATGGCTGAAACTCTAACCTTCACTCTAATTAGAACCCAAATGTAACTATAAACCGAACACTAACCCTAACCTTAACCATAAACCTAACCCTAAACTTAACCCTAACCTTAAGGCTAACACTAAACCTAACCCTAACCCAAACCCTAATTGTAACCCTAATCCTAATCCTCACCCTAAACCTAATGCTAACCATAACCTTAACACTAAACAGAACTCTAACTCTAACACTAACCCTAACTGTATACCTAACCTTAATCGTAAACCTAACTGTAACCCTAGACCTATCCCTAAACCTAACACTAACACCAAAACTTAACTGTAAAGCCAACCCTAGCCTAAACATAAACATAACCCAATTAATAACAGTAAACCTAACCCTAACCCTAACTGTAACCTGAAACCTAACTTTAACCCCAACCCCAACTCTAGCCCTAAGTGTAACCTTAACCCAAACCCTAACCCTATGAGTCCCCCTACCCCTAACACTAACCTGAACCCTAACCATAACTCGACCTTAACTCTAATGGTAAACCTAACCATAACCCAATACTAACCATAACAATAATTCCTAGCCCTAAATCTAATCTAATCTGAACCCTAATCTTAAACCTAAACCAAAGCCTAATCCTAACCCTAACTCTAACCACAACCATAACCCTAACCTTAACCCTAACCCTAAACTTAACTGTAACTTTAACTCTAACCATAAACCTAGCACTACCCCTGAACCTAACCCTAACCTTAATGCTAACCATAAACGTAATTCTAACCCTAATCCTAAACCTGGCACTAACCCTAACCTTAAACTTAACCATAATACTAACACTAACCATAATCCTAAACCTAACACAAACCATAACACTAAGCATAACACTGTCCCTAACCCTAACCCTAACAGTAACCATAAACAAAACCATAACACTAACCCTATTCATACCTATAACCCAAACCTGACCCTAATTTTAAACATAACCATAAACCTCACTGTAAGACTAACCCTAACACTAACCATATATCTAAGGGTAAACATAACCATAACTATAACCCTCACACTAACTCTAACCCTAACCTTAATCCTAACCCTAACACTAAACCCTAACCTTAACTGCACCCTAACCCTAACCTTAAACTTAAATGTAACTGTAACACTAAATCTAACACCAATCCTAATCCTAACTGTAAATGTAACCCTAAATCTATCCCTAAATCTAAACCTAAACATGACCCTAATCTTAACCACAACCATAAGCCTAACAATAAACCTAACCCAAAACTAATGCTAATTGTGACCCTAACCATAATCCTAACCATAACACTAACCCTAAACCTAATCCTAAAGTGAACCATACCCTAAGCCTAACTGTAAACTTGACCCTAACCTTAGCCTTAATCATACCCCTAACTTTAACCCTAACCCTAAATGTAATGCTAATCCTAACTCTAATCATAGCACTAACGCCAACCGTAATCCTAACCATAACCCTAACTCTATCCCTAAAAATAACCCCAGAACTTAAGCTTAACCCTAAAAGTAACTGTAGTGCTAACCATAATAGTAATCCTAAACCTAGCTTTAACCCTAATGCTAAGCATAACCATAACTGTAACCCTAACCGTAAACGTAACCCTAACCATAAACTAACCCTAACCTTAAATGTAAACCTAAACCTAAATCTAACTAATCTAACTCTAACCTTAACTGTAAACCTAACCGTAACCATAACCCTAGCCCTAATCCTAAAACTAACACTAAATGTAACTGTAACCCCAACTGTAAAAGTATTCCTAACCCTAACAGTAATCATAACCTGAACCCTAATTATAACCCTAAACCTAACATTAACCCTAACCATAAACCTAATGCTAACCATAGCCATAACCCTAACTGTAATGGTAAGCCTAACCCTAAACCTAACTATAACCCTAAACCCTAACCCTAAACCTAACACTAATCCTAATCCTAACACACACTCAAGCCCTAAATTCTAAACCTAAACCTAACCTTCATCTAACCGTACCATAAACCTAACCCTAACCCTAACCCTAACACTGTCCTAAGACTAATTCTAATACTAACACTATACCTAAGCCTAAATCATAAAACATAACACTAATCAGAAACCTAACCCTCAATCCTAATACTCACACAAAAGCTAATCTAACACTATCTTACACATAACACAAACACTATCACAAAAAGGAAAACCTAACTCTACCCTTTAATTTTAATATTAACCTTAACCCTAATTCTAACCCTGAAAACTAACACTAAAACTAACCCTAACCCTAAATGTATCTTTAACCCTAACCATAACCGTAACCCTAACCCTAAACTTAACCACAACCTTAACCTTAAATTTAAGCCTGAACCTAACGCTAACCATAACCCTAACTGTAACACTGACCATAACCCTAACTTTATGTAACCATAACCGTAACACTAACACTAAACCTAAACGTAACCCTAACTACAACCGTAACCATATTCTAACCTGAACCATAACTCTAACCCTCACTATAACGCTAAACCTAACCCTGAACATAAACCAAACTGTAACACTAACCATAGCCATAAATCTAACCTTAACGATAAATATAATACTAACTGTAACCCTCACCATAACCCTAACCATAACCCTAACACTAACCATAATCCTAACCATAACACTAATCCTGTGCCTAACTCTAAACATAACCTCTGAATTTAACACTAACCCTAACGCTAACCCTAAACATAAACATAACTATAATCCAAACCATAACCCTAACAATAAGAATAAACCTAACTTTACTCCTAATCCTAAATGTAACACTGTATGTACAGTAATTGTAACTCTGACCCTAAGCCTAACCAAAGCCCTAAACCTAAACTAAACTGTAACCCTAACTCTAGCCCAAAAACTAACACTAACCAGGACTGTAATGCTGACCATAAATGTAACTCTAACCATAACATTAACTGTAACCCTATCTCAAAACCTAACTCTAACTCTAAACCTAAGCATAAGCATAACCATAACCATAACCACAATTTTAACCATAACCCTAACTGTAACTGTAACCCTAATCCTAAACAAACTTTACGCTAATCATAGTCCTAACCCTACTCATAACCCTAACCCTACACCTAAATGTAACCCTAATGCTATCCTTAAAATTAACTGTAACTGTAACCCTAAATCTAAATCAAATCCTAACAGCAACTGTAACCCTAACACGAAAACTAACCATTACCCTTACACTAACACTAATCATAAGTATAACTGTAAGTGTCACACTAAAACTAAACCTAACCCCAGCAGTAACCTATGCCCTAATCCTAATGATAACCCTAACCTTACAGTTAAGTGTAACTCTAACCCTAACCAATCACTGATACCAAACCTAACTCTAAACCTAACCCTAACTGAAACCCTAACATTACCCTTAAAAATAACCCTATCCCTATCTCTAAATGTACCTCTAATTCTAAAGCTAACCTAAACCCTAACCCTAACCATAACCATAATTCTAACAGTAAACCTAACTGTAACTGTAACCCTAGTCCTAACTCTAAACCTAAAACTAACAATAACCCTAACACTAACCATAACCCTGACCCTAAGTGTAACCGTAACTGTAACTCTCAGCCTATCCCTAAATCTAACACTAACCACTAAATTTAACCTAAGCCTAACACTAACCCTAAATAAAATTTTAACCCTATCCATAACAGTAACCTAACTTTAAACCTAACCATAAACCTAAACTAACTGTAACCATAACACTAACCCTAACCATAACCCTAACAGTAACCCAAAACCTAACCGTAAACATAACCTTAACCCTCAACCTAATCCTAACTCTAATCCCAACCCTAAATATAACAATAACCCTAATCCTAATCCTAATGTTAATCATAACTCTAACACTAACCCTAACCTTAAAACTAACCATAAATATAACCATAACCCCAATCCTAACCCTACACTAACCCTAAACCTAACCATAATCATAACTCTAACTCTAATCATTATCCTAAGCCTAACATAAGCAGTAGCAATGACCGTAATCTTATCCCTAACCCTAACCCTAACCATAATCCTAACTATAACCCTATCAAAAAGCAGACACTAACTCTATTCATATACCTGACCCTAATCCTAAAACTAATTTTAACCATTACCATAACCATAATGCTAACCATAACACTAAGTGTAACACTAAGCCTAAGCCTAACCATAACTGTAATTGGAAACTTAACCCTAACACTAACCCTAACTTTAACTAATACTAAACCCTAACCCTAACTTTAAACCTAACTGTAACCCTTATGCTAACCTTAAACTTAACCTTAACCCTAACCATAACACTAACACTAACCTTAAACTTAACAGTAAATGAAACCCTAAACCTAACCCGCATGATAACAGTAGCCCTAACACTAAACCTAATCTTAAACTTAAACATAAGGCTAACATGAAACCTAAACAAAACTGAACCTTAATAGTAACCCTAAGCCTAATCCTAAACCTAACAGTAAACTGAACCATGACTCTAACCCTAACCATAACACTAACCCTAAAACTAAAGCTAAACCCAACTGTAACCCTAACCCTAAACATAATGCTAACCCTAATACAAACCATAAACCTAACCCTAAACTTAACCATAACTCTAATATTAACCATAATCCTTTTCATAACCATGACCCTACACCTACCCTTAACCATAAACCCTGCACTTAACCCTAACCCTAACCCTAAACATAATCATAAATCTAAAGATAACAGTAACCCTAAACTTAACCCTAACTGTAACCCTAATCCTAAGTGTAACCATAAACCCTAACCCTTACTCTAACTTTCTCCTAAAATTGTCCTTAACCCTAAACTTAACTAATCCTAACCCTGATCCTAACTTTAAATTTAAATAGAACCCCAATTCTATCCTAATTCTTGTCCTAAATATAACAATAACACTAACCCTAAAACTATCCTAGTGCTAACCCTAACAGTAGCACTAACACTAATGCTGAACACTAGCTATTCCCCTATTCCTAACCCTAAACCTAACCCTAAACTTAACCTTAATTTTAACCCAATCCCTAACCCTAATCCTAATCCCTAACACTAACCATAACCATAACCATAACATTAACCATAAAATTAAACTCAACTGTAACAGTAACTGTAACTGTAACCCTAACCCTAAACCTAACCCTAACACTAACCATAACTGTAACCTTAACCCTAACGCTAAACCTAATCCTAACCCAAAATCCTTATACTAACTGTAAACCTAATTCTAACCATAGCCTTAACCCTACATCTAACATGAACTCTAACCCTGACCCTGACACTAACCATAGCTCTAATCATGATGCAAACCTTTACCTAACACAAAACCTAACCATAAAATTAACCGTAAGCTAAAACTTAACCCTAACCCTAAACCTAACTAACACCTACCCATATCCATAACCCCAACTCTAACTGTAATGGTAACGCTACACTAACCCTAATTATAACACTACCCCTGATCTTAAACTTAACACTAACCATAACCTTAATTCTTACCCTAACCATCACCCTAACTCTGACCCTAACCATCACCGCTACCCTAATACTAACTTCAACCCTAACCCTAGCACCTAAACCTAAACATAACATTAACCATGACCATAACTGTAATACTGACATACCCATAACCCTAACCCTAATCCTAAGCTTAACTATAACTGAAACCTTAACCCTAACTGTAAC
>NDGN011455832.1:0-10213 GCA_002564285.1 Tympanoctomys barrerae
AAAAAAAAAAGGCTAGGGCCAAAATGTTGGCTCTCCCTGCAGCCCTTCTTTTTCTCTCTTTTTGGTCTGAAGCTTAAGTTGTTAACCCTACAGAAGAGAAGCTTATTATTATTACCCTATAACACTTTATAATTTTGCAATAGGTTATAGTACATTGTCTTCATCTAAAGAAGTGAAACACCAGTGGAAATCTCCATGGCTCTAGGAGGTAGATTTCATGTTATTTTATAGATAAAGATAATGAAATATTAGTAGTTCATTAAGTCCTGGAATTATATCACCACACCCAAAGGAGTAATTTAAAGTTCAAATTCAAGGATCAGAAGTACAGTTTGCCATTAAATTACATCTCTAAAGGTTTCCAGATTCTGACACTCAAGATAGATTTATCTGAAAATGCAGGAAGAACATGCAGTCTGACTGGCCATTCTTTTTTTAATCCGTGATGTATTTTTTTCCATTTAGTCACATAGCAGGTAGATTAAAAAATGAAGTTTTTCTCTTGTTCTCCAAAATGGTTCACCTATAAAGTGGTGATTTATGTTAGTTTTGAAGAAATAAGAAAATATAAAGACCTTATTGTAAGCTCTGAAACTGGAAAGTATTCAGAAACTATTGAACAGTTATGACAAGCACATAAAGAAATATAGGTCTTCAAATCCCCTGACTTGGAGTAGGTTAAATTATTTCGAAAAAGAGAATATGTTGTTCTTGCTTCTTCCAACTTGGAAGGGATCCGGGCAGGGGATTTGGCTTAACAGTAGAATGCTTGCCTAGCCAGGTGGAGGCCTTGAGTTCAGGCTTTGGCACCAAAAATAAAAAATAAACCTCCCCTAAAAAACAGTTTAACCAGAAAAACACAGTAAAATCAAAAAAGATCAAAACCAAACAAGGCAATTGCAAATTAGAAGGGAGAAAAACTTCTATGGGTATGCAACGCTTGTAACAGAAATTCTAATCTAGTCACTTCTTTTCTGTCATGTATGTGTCTATTATCTATAGTATTTATTTTCTGTTATCTTTTGTTATTATCTCTTGTGCAAGAATGAAATGTTTATTCTGTAACCGTTCCACTTAGCTGTGGCCAACTGACAAGGGTATAAGTACCACGGAAATGGCGAAGAAACACTGAAGTGGTAGCCACTGATCACGTAGGAAATTATAAACATTTGATGGTATTTTGTTTAAGAAAACAACTATTTTATATGATTTGATCCAATAAACTCTGGCTCCAGAGATATCAGGGTTAAGAATTCAAAAGCAAGGCAGGTAGCATATTTTCTTTGGTTTCTTGTCCCTCACATGTTTTTGGTTCAAAACATGAACCAAACATATAGCAAAAATAAATAATAGAGTAGGAAATAGTGATTGACCAGGGGTATAACAAGTCTGAAAAATGACTAATTCAATACGATTTCAGTATGTTGACTTTTTCATCTTCAAAAACCATTTTAACTATAAGTAATCGTATTTTTCTAACTATAAAATAGTAAATAATATATATGTATGTATATATAGGTATATATATTTTCAAATTATAGGTTTCTAGTGTAAAAGCTCAGTCTTTCAAGACAAAGATAATTGAAAAGTTTATCATATATCAACTTCAGTTTTGTGAAACCAGGTTATTTATAATAAAACTCTTTACTGCTTTAAACTATGTAGTTTTATTTTGTGTTAACTTTCAGTATTGAAGGGTATTTTAACAAGATACCTTTATGCTTTTCTTCTTACTGTTTTCTGCTTTCTTAGTTGGTCCCCTAGCTAATGGAACTTTCTGTAGGAAACACTGCAGCTTCCCTGGCAAGGGGGACAAGCCCACATGCTGTAATTATTGCTGCCTTAAAGGCTAGGATTATTACATTCCTGTCAGTCTGACTTAAATGTGCACAGTACAGCTATCCGTTATAACATGTATGTCCTGTGCAGAAGACAGGCTAGCCCTCTGCGTACTAACGAGATCACAGACATGCCATCCGACACACAAATACATTTTGCTAAAGCTCAGGTATTTTCAGATGTGACATCTTTCAGACAATTTTATCTGCAAAAGTTTCACAAATCATATATACTCTGGCAAATTATTAGCAATATCGAGTCTGCACTGTTCTCAGCTGGATCTCTTCTGGAAAACCAGCGGAAGTATTAACACGAGGTTTTCTGAAAGGCTCCCCGTGGCACCTTTGCTGCAACCATGTTAAGCCAAACAGCTGCTGATAGGGCAACCAGCTGTTTGAACTGTAACTCAGTGAGATATGTTAATAGGGGAAGGCTTCGATACCGTGATACAGGAAATGACTAAACACTTAATGCTCATTACTTTGCAGTATTCCTGGAGTCAGAAGGTGATATGGGTAGCACTGCGTGGGCACTAATGGCCACTCAGGTCAGGGAGACATCGAAGGGACAGTTTCTTTGTTGTTCTTTCTTGAGCGCCAGATATTATAAATTATAAATATTAACTTGTCCAAGATCTTGCTTCACAGAGAATGACAGAAAAAATGAAACAGTTTGAAAATCTTATAAAAGCAACACTATCAGTATTATTATAGAGCTAGTTTTATTATCCTCCTTTCTAAAAAAGCCGCAAGACCTCATTAGCCATGGAAGAATCTTTATATAGCTGATGGAATTTGGACCTTTAATGACGCAAAAGAATGCATGGATGGATTTTGCAAGTTCATAATTCCATATACATAAATGCTGGGTCTCTTCCACATTATCACTGTTTGGATTTTTAAAGGAAAAAAAAATACAGAGACTGTCATGAGTAATTTCAGCAAAAATTCTCATGGGAAAGGGGATACAAAGAGGAATGCATTACGCACAGGCCCCAGTTCCCTACAGAGTCTATAAACATTATGTATTACAAACATGCGCTAATAGAAATAATTGAAACAAGTACAAAGCATTAAGAGTAAAAAGATTAATCTGGAGGCAGAATTTGTAATTTCAACTACTCTGGAGATTGAAACATGAGTATCACAAGTTTAAGACCAACCTGGGCCGCTTAGTGATACTGTCTTAAAGTGAAAAAGAAAAGAAAAGATTGGAGCTGTGTCTTAGTGTTCCTTGGGTTCAGTGCTCAGAATGAGAGGGGGAAATGCGCTTGGGGTAGGGATGTAGTTCAGTCGTAGAGTCTTGTTTTGCAATGCGTGAAGTCCTGGGTTCAACCCCCTCCCCCAACACATACACTAGTAGAAATCCAGCAGACCTGGAAGCCCAAAGAGAATTATAAAAAAAGAATTAAGAATCAACAGAGATCGTTCATGGCCAGCAAAGTCTAAAATATTTATTAACTAGTCTTTTCGGAAAAAAAAAAAAAAATTTCTCCACCTCTGTATTAAGCAGTTCCTACTGTGTGAGGGAAACCATCTCAGACTATGCAAAGGTGAGTAAAACTGTCCCTGCTGTGAAGTAATTTATAATCTAAAGGAAAGAGCAGAAGGACTTTGAGCAAGAAGCAAAGGAAGATGGTGTTAGATTAGGGCTTCAAAGGAAGAGAACCTGTGTTCTGCTTGGGGAAGTGCTCTTCAGAATTCTTAAGATAAAAGCGATTTTATAGGATAAAGGTAGGTAGAGTGAGGTGGGCTGGAAGACTAAAAATGCAGAGGCAGGTCCTAAAAGTAGGAAGGATTCTCTTTCACAAGCCCCTGGAAGTCTAGCTGTCTGGGGATAGGGGTGGTTGTGTACAGGGAAAGATCTGACCCTTGAGTCCAACAGGACTCGGTTTACCACTTTCTCTTTTGTGTTTGATGCCTTTGTAGTTTCCTACAGTTACACAGACATGTCTTAGTATAATTAATGAAAAGTGAGGAAAACAGTAGATGTCTGTTAAATGATTGACTTGGGGCTGTAGATGCATGAACAACATTAGGATATATTGTCAGCCTCCCAAGCGCTGGGAATACAGGCGTGCGCCCCCCTTGCCCAGTCTGGATCACTGTCTCAGTATGCCCCGGGGGCAGGGTTGGCACAGCATGCCGAGGATCAACCTCCATCCCTGTGTCTGCCAAAGCAGGTGCTTTAATCCGCTGAACTATCTGGCCAGCCTTTAAAGCAGTTTAAACATAGGCAAGCCAGCCATGCTGGGGAGGCTGCCGGGAACAAGGACTGCTGCCTCTGCATTTGTCCCTGACTCAGTCTTGACCTTCAGTAACCCCTCAGAAGCTGGCTATCTCAGTTTCCTCAGCAATAAAATGGGGATAAAGGACCTTAGCACCAAATCGGAGTGTGACAAAGAGCAATAAAACCATCTACAGAAACTTCTCAAGTTCATTGTACCTGAGAATGGAGGAGGAGAAAGTCCTCAACAGTTTTCTTGAGGAGGGAAAATAAGATTATCAAAATTAAAATAGGCTTTTAAGAGGCAAACAGTTTTACTAGTAAAAATGGCAACTGATTAATAATATAAATCTTATAGGTATCCATAATCTACCAAATTCTCACAATATTTTCTAAATTAAAATTAGCCTGCTTTTTATTTTGTTTACTGATGGGAGAGAATATTTAAAATGAGATAGCATCACTGAGGGCAATTGATTAATGTCTGTTCTGTTTTTCTAAACTTCCAATAGTCTGCTCCATTCTTTTGTGTATTATCCAATTCTTCAGATGCAGAGGGAAGAACTTATTCCTGCACTCTTCTTTCTCTTTTGAATTTCCTAGTCTGTCCTATAGAGGACCACGGCAGGCTCTGCACACTGAAGGGTTGCCTCGTGGCCCCAGGCCTTTCTGTGGCTTTTGATTCTCAGAGACTGAGAGACTCAACATCTCTAAAGAAAGTTGAAGAACATACTTTGACATATACCTGCTCACCCTGCACCTGGAACAGATTCCTGCCTTCTAAGAAATTCTCGGCTCTGCTAGCCTCTGGAACATTTGGGTGGTGAAGTGTTCTTATGATCCTGCTGAGAACCAGTTGCCTGCCTCTCTTTCTGCTTTCAGAGTCTCTTTTAAATAAACCTTCACCTTATAGTGACCAAGGAGGAAAAAACAAGCCGAAACAGTTCCATTTGTTATCTTGCTGGGGGGACCGCAGCTCAAAACTACTTGGCACTGGCTTTGACCCTAGATCTCTGTGGCCCGTGATGACTCATCGTGATAATTATCAGATTGAGTCTTCTCTACTGGTCTGATAGCAACTGATGGGTGGAAAAGAACCTCAACTGAATGCACACAGCTAACAATCAGCTTCTTTATGGTGGTTTGCAGTTTTTCTTGGTTCACCTAAATTTCCCTAAATGTTTTAAGATTTCCTATCCATGCAGTCCTGATAGGCTGATTGGTTAAAAACAACAACAACAACAAAACACTGTTTCCAGGCAGTTACAGATGAAGTCTGAAGAAGGGAAAAGGCAGAAATAAGAGCAAGAGTCAGCTGGGACAGGAGAAAGTGCCTGCTAATAAAATCTTGATTTTCTGTGGCTTTTCTTTGAAACAGGATTGCTAAGTCGGAAAGTCACTGGAAATGGGCTGCATCCATTCTGCTTTTCTTGGCTTTTCTGGCGCTCTGTATAAGCCACCTCATCCATCTATTATTTCTCACCGCTTCTTCTTCTTCTTCTTCTTCTTTTTTTTTTTTTAAGGTAGGGAGTGCCTCCTAGAAAATGTACCTCTGTGACTCAGCAACATTCCAGGCCTTTCTGAGCTTTCACCAGCTGCCAAAAGAAACACTGATCCGAATCCAGCTACTGAAAAGATCTGTCTCTAAGTAGCAGCTTGAAACTTCCTTAAGGTAGCTTTCAAGAGGAACAGTCAGCTTTTTAGTTTATTTAATTTTTCAATTCATTTTTTTCATTTGAGCCCAAGACTTTTTTTCAAATTATATATCAGTGTTAAAATGGGGATAAGAAGTAATTTCTCTCTAGATAAATTATGTCCTTCCTGACACTGAATCAGTTGCAGATCTGTAGTACAATTCTACTTTAACAGAAAGTAGCACATGCACCAAAAAGTTAGATTGTTTTCAGCAATGTTATTCATGAGAGTAAAAAACTGGAGACAATTTAAATGTCAACTACAGAATGGATAAATTGTGATATAGTCATATAGTGGGATATTATGTAACAAAGAGAATCAATATATTATGGGTATGTGAAACATACATTTCAATACAATGCTGAACCAAAAAAAAAAAAAAAATCCTGATCCAAAAGGCTACCCACTCATGAATCCATTTTTATCAGGTTTTTGAGATCAGACAGTCTATAGAGATGATTTCTCATAGAAAGTCTTAAGAGTCATAGTCTTTGGGGAGGGGATGTAGGGCTATCTTGAATTTGGTGATGGTTTCACTTTATGCCAGTTTATTAAGCATTACAATAACGATTTGTAAATTTCTGCCTGTGGAGCACTGTCTTTACCTATGGAGCTTCTATACTACAACAATTTTACTTAAAAATATGCATAGAAATTCCTGTGCCCTGAATGTTTGTGTCCTCCTCAAATTCATGTAGTGAAATCCTAACCCTCACGGTGATTGCTTTAGGAGTTGGGGCCCTTTGAAAGTTGGTTAGGTCATGAAAATGGAGACCTCATCACTGGGACCTTTTATTCATATTAAAGAGGTTGGGGATTGGTTTGCCCCTTGAGCTATGTGAGGACACAGCAAAAAGACCCCAGTCTGTAAAACAGAAGGTGGGCCTGCAGCACATGCCGATCTGTCACCCAACGATGTTAGACCTCCTAGCCTCCAAGAGTGTGGTAAATAAATTTCTGTTTATAAGCTGCAGAAGTTATAGTATTTTACAACAGCATTAATTCTGATTTGGAATAAGGCAGTGATTATTACTAGTTAGTAGTTTAATGTTATTTCATTTTCATTAGAATGAGAGACCAAAATTTTGTGAATGCTTTTAAGTTGCTTTAGAAGAATTTCCTTTAAAGGGACAGATTATAGAGTGTAGGTCTTGCATGACACATGGCCTCTTAACTATTCAGCCGTGTTACAGCAGGAAAGCAGTCATGGACAATAGGAAAGCAATGAACATTCCAGTGTTCTAATAAAACTTTATTCACAAAACAGGTGGTCAGTTGGATTTGTAGTTTTTCTGATATTTATTTTAAACAGTCAATACATTTATTATCCTGCAAGTAACAAGAATTCCAGTGGAATAAATAAATTTATTATCCTGCAAGTAAAAAGAACTTCCAGTAGAGTATTAGCTTTGGCCTTGGCGATTTCAGCTGTACCATGACTTAATCTATGATCTAAATTCTTTCCGTCTGTTCAGGAAATGGCCACAGCCCTCTACCAAATTCTTCACTACAGACAAAGGGTACAAATCCTTGAGTCTCCAGTTTAGGAATAAAGAAAAGTTTTTAGATGCTTTCTAAGAGAACTGGTTTACTTTCAAAGACCGAGATTGACAAGACAAAGGTGGTGCCACAGAAATAATTTTTTTTCCTTAGTTTGAACTTTAGTTGTAAAAAGTCTTTCAGACACATGTGTAATAAATCAGGCTAGTACAAATGATTTAGCAATAAAAAATAAAGCATTAAGAAAAATGGTTTCTTTAATTTTTCAAAAATAAATGTATTTGCTTTTTTGTCAGAATGTTCACAATTTTATATTTTCAGGTTCAATTACAAGATTAAAGAATTGGAGTAGCAATTCATTATGTTTAAATATTTTTTGGTTAAAATTCTGTAATAGCTTTATATTTAATGAATGCACATATTTTAACTTTTTAAACAACAAAAGCAGAAAAGGAGATGCAGTATCATGTAGGAATGGCTGCTTTTCGGCTGCACATCAGCTTCCTATTGTTTCTAATGAATTGGGGCTGGGGAGATGGCTCAATAGAATAAGCCCTAGCCTGGCAAGCCCAAGGGCCTGAGTTCAATCCTTGGTTCTACCAAAGGAAAAAAAAAAAAAAAAACACCCAAATTATCTACAACATAATATGGCACACAAGTGATCTCACACTTCCTGTGGGCTGGGAGTCCAAGCAAGACTTGAGGTCCTCTGCTTAGGTTTTTTTTTTTTGGCGGGACCAGGGATTGAATTCAGGCCCTTGCACTTGCCAGGGCAGCGCTTATTCCACTGAGCCATCTCCCCAGCCTCCTCTGCTTAGGTTCTTACAGGGCCATTGATTAAGGTGTCACAGCCTTGATTTTCTTTTGGAACTCAGAAGCCTCTTCCAGTCTTGTGTGATTGTTGGCAGAACTCAGGTCCTTGCAGCTATAGGACTGACATCTGTTTTTCCCCTGGCTGTCAACTGGGTGTTGCTCTGTTCCTGGAAGATACCATTGTGTACCTTCCACAGGCCCTCAAGAAAAGAGCCCTCACTGGTTCAAGGGCATTAAGAGAATGGCTCTCTCCAATCTGCAGGTCTTGTGTAGTACAATCTCCCAAAGGACTGATAACTCCATTGTATTCATGAGTCCTACACAGTTGAGGGAAAGACGTGTGTCTATCCCAGGAGGCCAGATTCAAAATGACTGAAACCAGGATTTGGCAAGCTTCTTAAAAAGGGACAGTTTGTACAGACTTGCCAAGAAGGGGCAGTTAGGGTGTAGGTTTGTTTTGTTTTGTTTGATTTGGGTCTTTTTGGTGGGAATGCACGTCTCTGCAACCACTGTATGTGGTAGCACAGAAGCAGCCATGGATTAGACATAAATGAACGTGGCTATGTTCTAAAAGAATTTAAATGAATTCGGAGGCCATTTTGGAGTTCTGCCTACCACCATCATTCACCTAATAAAGTAAATTAAGTCCTGTCACAGTACAGAATTACACATTTGGAAGAAATAGGCTTTATTTAGCATTCTCCTTGCATGGTGACTTAAACTTAGTATAAATGTCTTGAAAGATCTTTAGCTGTTAAATGCAGAGGGATTGTCAAAATACCAAATAAAACATTAAACCTTCCATACATATGATCAAAATGATGAAATCCTTTAATTAATTTAAATTTTAGTCATTTTTGGAAAAAAGTCATATTCTCAGAGGATCCACATTAACAAAGATACACATACAGTGCAAATCTTAAGGGCCAGGGAGGTAGCTCAGTAGAATAAGCACTTGCCTGGCAAGCTCAGGGTCCTGAGTTCAATCCCCAGTACCGCAAAAAAAAAAAAAAAAAAACAAATCAAAACAAAGGCACAATGCTAATCTTCCCCAAATCTTGTCTCTGGATATAGTTGATGGGTCCAATTTCTTGCTTAACTTTTGGGTTTTAAGAGATCATCAAAACAATTTATCATCAGTGTAGTTTTCTCATCCTTTTCAACAGCTGCATGATATTTCTTTTATTAAATATTTATTAAATATTTATTTAATTTATTAAACAAATTTATTAAACAAATCTATTGATAGGAGTTTAGAAGGTTTTTAACATTTTACTATAATAGAAAATTATATATTAAAAACCTTGTTTAAATTATTCCATCCATATTTGGACATATATAAAGGATAATTCCCTGTAAGAGGACCTGGCCCATTAAAATAATATTTTCAATTTTCCTGTCATGGAGTTTTTCAATTTATACTACTGCAACAATGTTGGAGTGTCTATTTGGTAGTACTTTTTTTTTTGGTGGTAGTGGGGATTCAACTCAGGACCTTGTGCTTGCCAGGCAAGTGCTTATTCTCCTGAGCTCTCTCCCCAGCCCCTTTGATTGTACTTTCTGTGATAGTGAAAGTTACTTGATTTTATTCCTAGCAGGATAAGTGAAATAGGCATCTTGCTGCATTATGAGTGAATTATAACTTCTTTTTCCTATTTTTGTCCTTTGGAGCCAGTATTGAACCCAGTGCCTCATGCATACTAATTTGTAGTCTACCAGTGGGCTAGAACCCTTGCCTTCATTTACTAATTTCTGAAAACTGTATATAAAATTATCTTTCCTCATTAATCTATAGTAATTCTTTATGCTTTATGAATTGTAAAGTTTTGTCCTTAGTTTTTTTGTCTTTCAATCTTGCCAATAGTAGATCTTTGCTTGTTTTAATCATAAAAAATATTTGATTGCATCTATAATTTAATCTCATATGGATTCCTGAATTTTTTTTCTTTATAAGGTCTACTACAACCCAAGATTATATTTTTTAAATGTCTAATGATTTATTCTGACACTCTCAATGATTTTTTCTCTTTCTAAAAATCACATTCATCTGGAATTTTTTTTTTTTTTTGTTCGGAAACGGGGATTGAACTCAGGCCCTTGCACTTACCAGGGAAGTGCTTATTCCACTGAGCCATCTCCC
>NDGN011455848.1:0-14123 GCA_002564285.1 Tympanoctomys barrerae
CTTGACCAATTTGCTCTCTGTGAAAGCCTCAGAGAATGTTTTCTCTCCATGTGACTCTCCTTATCAGCATCCTTTCTTGAGCCTAGATGGGATGTTTCTCACCAGCCTGTGTACAGGTCTCCTGTCCTCAATCTTAACTCCCCACCAAGCAGCTGTTCTTGTTTGTAGACTACTCCCCTACCCACCCCTGTAGCAATCAGTAGATTCCTGCCTTCTTTCCAGATGCATGATAAGGTTGCACTTCTTCCTAGTATAACAGCCCTGGTCACATGAATCAGCTTAACCCAGTGGTGGTAAACCTATGGCATGTGTGCTACAGTGGGCTGTTTGAAAGCTCTAAAAGTTTCACCATCGCTGCTTTAGCCAAAGACCTGTGGGGAGAAATGTCTGCTCCTTCCAGCTGCATCCCTGGGAGCCCAAATCCGTTCCCCTCCTCCCTCGCTTTCCCTGACCCAAGTCCCTCCCCACTACCCAACTGTCCTCAGGTGGAGAAATAACAATCAGATTTGAGCCCCTGGGAAACTGGGAAGCTTTTCACTGCAGCAGAGCCTGTCCCATCCCCGCTAGCTCCTACTCACTGATGAATCACACAAGGGAAGCAGTTTGCTCCCTTCACTCTTCCCAGGGCATCTTCACACACACTTACAAATTGCACACTAAGCTTGTACCTCTATATCCACCTCCCTGTCTTACCCAGCCTTGCATCCTGGGGCCTCACCCTGGCTTGGTGCACAGCAAGCACTTGCCAAACCTGCCTTAATTTCCAAGTGGAGGGGGTGGATAGGTCCCTGGGCACAGCCTAGGCTCCCTGTTAAAATGCACCCCAGTGCTCCTCCTGCTTTCTGGCAGAAACCCCGGGGACCTCTAATTCTGGAAGGAAATGTCAAGGTGCCTGTGATTCAAGTTCCAGGACTTTCGTGCTTCTCTCTGGGCAGGAGCAAAGTGCAAAATGGAGAGACAGGAAAACTAGAGCCCCATCCCAAGTGAAGGGGTTGAAAGCACACGAGGTGAGCTTTTGAACATTAGGGAAGAAGCTGAGCAACGCATGGTTCCTGAAGCCAGCAGCAGCTGTGTGCTTGGGCACTGTGGGTCTGTCTCGGCGCCAAACTCTTATGCCCTGAGCAGAGTGCTTTGCTGTGACATTATTCTGTACGACAGGGACACTGAAAAATAGGAAGATGTCCAACATGGAAGGCTACGCAAGTAGAAAAGGCTGTGAGCAGCGGCAAGCTTCAAGAAAGGTCACATCACCCTTGAGACTGCAGACCCCAGCCTCCTTGGGAAAGTGCCACCTAACAGGCCGAAGTCATCCTCAGACAGGGAAGGATCTGGTTTGCAGATTTTCAGGAATGTGCCTCTTTTGTTCATTCCCTGATCCCAGGTTTGGTACTCAGTTCCACCACATGCAGGCCCTGCTTCGTTGCAGGTAAATCGAGCTGACACGTGATGCTTGTGTTGGTGAGCATGGAGTCTAGGCTCCCAGGCCACCAGGCTGTAGGCACCAGGGCTCTGCGGAGACAAGGTGGCAGCAGCTCAGATGGCTGTCAATCACAGATGGAGCCATCAGTCCCCCTGGGCTCGCACCTACGAGGACATCACTGTCAGGGCCCACCACCCATGCTTGATGAAGGAGTATGTAAAGGCCAGTACCACCACAGAACGAATGAAGGCCTTGTGTGGGCTAAGGAAGGGCTGTGGGCACGTTCTGCAAGGTAAAGATGGGACTCCAAGGGCAGCCTGGGTGAAGAGAGAGGCAGGGATGGGGGGAAGAGGAGGCAGAAGGGGCACAGCTGTGTGTAGGACAGTGACACCACTATGACACATAATGCAGGGAGGCAGCAGTAGGAGCTGGAGGAGGCCAACAGAGCCGAAGCTCAGAACCCCCACGCTGGCCCTGCATAGCTATCCTAGAGGGGTTGAAGCCTCTGCGGCCTAGAGCAGAACTGAGTCTGGGCCAGTGCTGTGTAGTCTCCAAAAGGAAGCAAACCCCTACTGGCCTCGGATCTCTGTTGCTCATGTTTGACTAGAATGTATTATTTACATTATTCAGGCTGAGAAATGTTCCTGGATAATGCTCCGTGAGAAGCTTCTATGGCTTATGAAACACAGAGGAAATTTTCTCGTTAGGGTGCTCATACCCCATTAAGCATGTACCAGGCATCTGCTCCCTCTAAGTGACTGGGCTGGGTACCCACCTGGCTTGTACCTGCACCAGGATGAAACTGAGGTTTCCTTAATATGCACGGATCCCTCAGAAATGTCTAGAATATGAAAGACCTGGCTACCTAATTCACACATACAGGCTTGCCAACTTCTTTTCAGACAAGCATTATTTTTTAAGTTATCGTAAAACAAAACAAAAATTTCAGTGGCAAAAAGAACAAGCTGTTAGCCTCAGCTGAGAGACGGGCCTTCAGCTAAGTCCACTGACCATTGCCAAGAATGCACAGACTGGCCCCATGGTCTGGCTCTCCGGGATTCCTCCATGGGAACTGGCACAGGTCTGAGCAAGGGCACCTGTAGCCACCCAGCCTTTGCTGGGATTACTCCAGGGAAGCCTCTGGCAGTGTTCTTTGATGAAGGCCCTCAAATTAGAGGATTGCCCTCAGCTGACCACAAAAGTCATGCACAACTCACATTGAACCCACATTGGCAATTTCTTCTTTAGGAAAAGGCATGGAAATGAAAGCAGGCATAATTTGTCATCATAGACTAGGTAGGACTTCAATGTCGAGCTGCTGCCAGCCCGCCTTGGCAGCTCTGAGTTCTGCAGCCACATCTCCTAAAAGAGATCCTCTGCTTGCTTGGCAACCCACAGAGACTCTGACGCTTCCCTGGCCCCCACTGTCACTTGTTCAGAACCCACTAAGTGAGCCTGGTTCAGATATCACCCCAGCAGGCACGGTACAAGTGATAAATTTTGAGTGAAGTTTATTTTCAGGCTCCTACAGAATGTCAATACTCCTTTCTTTCAAAAACTATTGCTGCTGAGTATGTGTGCTCTGCCCAGGTCGTGAATTCCATCCACACTGGTCCCAGGGTGCTTTCTCTAGCAGCAGTTCTGAACCTAGAATGCACTCAGGTTTCAGCAGGGGGCTTGTGGTAGGAGATGTGTATTTGGCGGGCCGGGGGAGGCCTGATGCCCGGAGCTTCTCACAGCCTTCACAGTGAGGTGCATGTCCTTGGCCCACAGATCCCACTTTGACATCTAACATCAAGAGCATGTGACACCTTAAACCACAGTTCATAATCCTAGGGGTATCTTACATAACAGGCTGCTTTAAACAGCTCTGAGGCTCACCTATGAACCCATGGCAGACCAAGAGGACACCTAGCACACCTGGACATTGTTGCAATATGATTTCATAGTCACCTTACATGAATTAAGATCTAGTGTATACCACGGGACTATCAGACACCTTCTCTCCATAAAAGATCTAGAGAAAATCTACTCCCTGTGATAAGAGTAGATCTGAAAAGAATACAGAGGAGTTGACATTTTCATATACTTCCCAGGGTGATAGGAGGGATTCTTGAGGGATATTTTCCTGTTTTCATGTATATTTAAAATAAGTTATGTTAATCATACACACAAGTATAAACTACAGTATTATAATGTGTTTGGTGCCCAGTCTTTGAAAAATACAAGCAGCTGTAAAGAACAAAATAAAAGCCATCTGTAGTTTCATGATCCTTCTGTTTTCCATGCATGTATGTTTTGAGGCTATAGTATTCATAGTTTTAAATCTTTTTAGGTAACATATTATCAGTATTATTGTCCCACTAAACATTTACTAAAGCTCATTTTTAATGACTACAGACTATCTGCTATAATTTAATGATTTCCCTTTGACTGGACATTTAGGTTGCTTTCTTAATGTGGGCATGTTACTGCTATACCAAACTGATTTTTCTTTTTATGGTTTTACATTTTCATTCCGTTCACCAAATTTGAGCTCTTATTATGTGTCAGGTCATTTTCTTAGCATAGCCCCACAGAATAGGAAATACTGGGTTCAGTGATAAAGAGAGGCATATGTCAAATTGCTCCCCAGAAAGTTTGTAACAATTTAACATTCCCAAAGATAGCCCAGAGAGAGCCTGGCTCAGCCCCAGACGTTTAGCAGCATTGAGTTTTGTGAGTTTTTTACATTTTTAAAAGCACTTACAAAACAGATATTCGCACACTTTGTCAATGACTGTCTCTGTCCTCAGCCTGGCTAATGACAGTCGCATCATCATCCTGTTCTCCAGAGCAGAAAGTGCCTGTGTTCTCTCTCTGGCGCTATGGAAGGCCAGGCCACGAGCCAGAAATAAATGAGTGAGGGGAGAAAAACCCAGAATCTTGTAATTGATTATTTAGTGCAAAAGAGGAAGAAAATGATCACAGGTGGTGACGGCAGATGTGACAGCCCAGGGTACTTGGCAATACCTGGCTCACATTTGATTACCAGGAAGGTGGTTTCTAAGACGCTGACTGTCCAAATGACGCTCTTTTGTGCCTCTGTAGCAATGAATTACATATCTTTTTTGTTTTCTCCATTTACTTCTATTCTCTTTTCTAAAGACTTAAATCAGTCTATAAGACATGAATAGCAGATGTTGTGTGAAATTAGCTGCCTAGGTGAGACCATGGAACTCTCTCAATAAACAAGGCCAGCAATTAGCTGTTTCTAAATACGCCATCACTATCATATCTCAAAACGGATGCATGACAACTTGAAAGGAAGTAGCTGTAGATAGGAGGTTTGGCAGGAAGCCCAAATCCACCATCATACTAGGCACCAATTCAAAATGTTATTATTATTATTATTCTTAATTAGTGCATACTAATTACTTTCTAACTTTTTTTTCTGATTTTTTTTTTTAAATCCTCCCTTCTCGCCTGGGGTTTCAAGGCTAGTCGCTGTCTGATTTGATAATGAGTGTGACATCGAAGGAGAGGCAGCAGGCGCAGTAGCCAGGCTGCAGAATGGTCCCCACCACTCCTAAGATCGTCTCCCCAGTGCTGAGGTGTGGGAAGACTTTGGCTCCAGGAAAAAAACGTCAGAAATCGCTATTATGCCTCTAATACATCAAAGATAACTTCATTTGCATTTCGCCACCACAATGAACATTAATAGGCAAATGGTGCATAATCCGCAGCCCAACTGAGATAAAAGGCAGATAAACACCCCACGTTGAAGCAAGAAGACAGATTGGGCTCTTCCAGCTAGCAGGCAAGGCCATCTACACATCTATGCCTCAGCCAGCCAGCAGAATAGCAACGGAGGCTTGAGCCAAAGTCCTGCAGCCCCACTGGTGCACAGGCTCTTCTGGCTTTTCTCTCACCCAGGAACCCTGCGCCTTCAGTGAGGCATCCTAGTTCTCAGTGCCCTCTTTGAAGCTAAGAAGGCTACAAAGGAAAATATGCTGACCCTTGAAGACAATCATCCACGGAGAGAAGAAGGGGTTCAAAACAACACTAGCAAATATACATCAAACACACATGAGAGACACAAAAAGCACAGAAACAGGAGCAGGACAATCCTCTTGCTGCCTGTTCTGTTGGGTGGGAGGAACTTGCTTCTCTCCATCCCCATCCTACTGAACTTATATTTTCATAGTTCTCAAGTATCCAGGCTAAGGCTACCATTGTACAATTTCCAGCAGAGTCTAATGAAGTCTGGGGAATCCGCAGGCTGGGAGGAACTGAGCCCAGCTCTTTGGTTCCTGTGGATTCCATGCTGGCTTTCTTATTCTTTGACCTCCACCTCTCACAAGCCACACTGGTTTTACCTGCCCTGGCGTGCACCTTCAGTTGTGCTATTGAAAGCCAGCTTTCAGTTGGTCGCATCAGGTGGTCACGCTGCCCTGTGATGGGGCCATGCCTGCCCTCCGGCCATCCTTGTTCTTATCCACAGCATAGATATGAAAGTGTGTCACCACACATTTGCAGTAGAGGTGTGCGAGTGTGGGTCAGAAGCACCAATCTACCACCCCCAGTGCAAAGCCTGTCATTGGCAACAGATGAGGGACAGCCACTCACCGCCAGTGTTTAACTCAAAGTTACAAACTGAAAAGTGGGAGAGACTACAGTAGCTAATGATTGTCCAGAACAAGTCCATCTGCATTTGGCAGGGCTCTTGTGATTGCATACAAAAAAAACATAAGAACAAAACTGGCTCAAGCCAAAACCAAGGGATAGTTGGCACCAGTAGCCACATGATACAAAGGATGCTTGGACTCCCAGTCTGGCTGCCCAGAGCTTCACTGATGCCAGCAGGATGCCTTCCTCAGCTCTTCTTCCTGGCTCAGTCTTTGGCTTCTCTACAGAGTATTTGCCAACGTCAAGACCACAAGTGCAGAACACAGGTCTCCCTGCTCTCTGCCAGGTCCTCCTCCAGGGCGCCATGAGTTGGTCCTACTGGTGCTCACTAAGCCAATTTACATCATGCTCCTCTCTCTAGGGTAACACTGAAGTCAAAGAGATGTAATTTGTTATGTGGGTTAGCCTTGGGCTCAGGTCTCAGCCACAGGTGTCAGCTAAGGGGGTGGGCATCTGCATTCACCTGGAGGAGGATTGAGGAAAGTTACCAGGCAACAGGTCAGGAGTGCTGAGAGGCGGAGGCCTGAGGAGTACAGAAAGCTGCTGGCTGCTGGCAAGTCACACAGACCTATAGTTAAACTGGAAACACAAACCATGATACATTCAGGTCATAACAAAGGCGTTGACTGTGAGCTTACCCTTGCGCAGTGATGATGGCGATTGGCACAAGAGGGCACATGTGTGCCATCCAGAAAAAGAGTAACCAAAAGTGTGTGTCACAGCTCCCATGGGCACATCAGGAGGTACTACAGAGTTCTCTAGCCAAGAAGACACTCAGCTTTAACAGCTATCAGAGTAAGAATTGTGCTTATTCCATTTCTGCTTTACGAAAGCCTTCAAAGCCTCCTATATTTTACCAGTGACTTCTAATACATTCATCATTTAATTACCTAAATAGGGGACTTATATAGCTATGTGAACTAGCTTGGAATTCTAGTCACAATTTGTCATCTCTAGAAACATGTTGTTGCTCTGTGCCTTCGCTGGTTGTGTGTCTGTCATCATGTCCACTTTACTCCGGCCCCACTATCCATCCTTCATTCAGCAGACATGACCCGTACACCTACTGTGCACCAGACAATTTTCAATGCCCCAAGTGTTTGAAACCCTAAGTCACCCAGAGCCAGTGCTCATCTGTAAGGGGGTCAAGCCATGGGGAGAGTTCCTGCCAATGTCCCCATCAGGGACATTATGAGTTTATGTATTCCAACTCTAAAGGACTCTTCATGAATAGGTAGAAATTGATGTTTAAAAAGGCAAATAGGCCATGAAGCAAATATCCCACAGTGCTATTCCTTTCCATAGGAATGGGATTGACGGTGCGGGCTGGTCACGGTTTTACAATAAGCACCAGTCAAAGTGGGTGGACTTTGTGTGAGTTCAGGGTGCTTCATGCCATTTGCTGCCTCTCACATACCCCCACGCCCCACCCGGCCTTACCTCTGCAGTACGAGATGGGCTTCACTTGGCCTACCTGTGGGTGCACTCGCTCTTAGGCTTCAGTTGGGTCCATGCGATGAGTCACTGGAATATGATCAGAGGGACAGAACACGGAGAGAGGCTGCCAGCTATTCCTTCAGTCACTGGCTGCCACCAAAGGCCACACGGCCTCACAGGGCTTCCTATGACATGGTCCCCCACCCCCAGGTCAAGGAACCTCCCCCATCTTCACTCCCTCAGGCCCAAGGAGAGTGATCCACTAGCATGAACATGCCATTCATGCCTCATTACGTGTATCTTTTTAAACACTATCTTTATTCAGTTCTCCTCAGATTACATAATTTGAATGATCTACCTTCTGCCGGCACCCCAACAGATTACCCCCAAATTGCCCCAAATTGGTTCAAACATATTCTATCCATATTTGGTTGTCTAACAAAGATTTTCAAAGTGGTACTGAAAGCTCCCTGCTCTGCTGTCCTCAGAGACTCCCTCGTTCCTTGGCCTTGCTCTACAGATAAGTTGCAGGTCTTCAGCCAGCACCATCTTGAAGTTTCACCCCACCCTGAACTTTGTCCTTTTTCCTGACTCAGGGACCCACAGAATCGAAGGCACTCAGTATAATCTAAGCACTTGTTATTTTATTCCCCTGGTATTCCTAGAAGCACGCACATCTTCTGAAATGTCAGCATTAAAATAAGTGTGAGACAAAGCCAGGTGTTGGCACGGACATGGAGCAACTGGTGCCATTAATATACTGCTTGGGGGAGGACAAATTACCATGACTGCCTTTTTTTAAATGTTTATGATCTAAATGCCTGCCCATCCTATGACCTAGCACTGCCACCGCTAGGCATAGCCTAGGGAAATGAGTGTGTGTGTGTGTGTGTGTGTGTGTGTGTGTGTGTGTATGTGTCCCAAAGAACAGAATAAAAAGGAAAGGAAGAAGGAAAAGGAGAAGAGGACTACCCCTAATACAAGGCAAGACCAGCTCTGTTACCATGTTGAGAGAAAGAAGCCAACCATCAAAAAAATGTTTAGTGCATGATGGTTATTTATATGGAAGTCAAGGACAAGAAAGCCTGACAGATGATGAAAAAAGTAGGGAGAGAAGCTCCTTGTGGAGAGATGTGTTGAGTGAGAAGGGAGGAAAAGTACATGGCTAGAAGGTGGACACAACCCTGTACCTTGATCATAGTGTACACATAGTTAAAAACTCATCCAGTGGCACATGAATATCACGCCTTCCTGTTGTATGCCTCAAAAACAAATTAAAATTCAGAATGAGATTTGAAAACTATCTAATATGAAATATGAATGCTTACCGGAGCCAGAGGTCTGAGTAATTCCTAATATCGTCGTGTATAAATGTATTTTTCTAAAATTATCATCTTAAATGAGTAATATCCTTTCACAGAAGCACCATCGGGCAGCAGCAGGTAACCTCCAAAGGCTCAGTGCAATGGTTTTAATAACTAGCAATTCATTTGTTACATTTTTATTGCCAAACCAGGCTGTTTTTCACAAATTCACAGAACTCTACAAGACTCTAAATGCTGTTCTCTGGAAAGTGCATCATTTTAAAGGTCAAGGGCAGGAAAACCATAGCTATAATTAGAAACCAGAATGCTCTCCAAGTCATGGTGAGGTCGGGTCTGATGTGAACATGAAAGTTGAAGCATTTTGGCATAGGTGGTCATGCTTAGCGAACTTCCCTGGGGAAAAAGCAAGAGTTTTCAAGTCTACCTAAAGTTCCTCTAGATACCTTTGGTCTTCATTGAATGGTTTTTTACAAGCAAAGAGGTAACCACACAAAGCTCTGTGACTTCCACCTTGTAAAACAGTTTCTGTTTCTTTTCCCAGACTGTATCTAAAGCAGGAGACCCATGTGGCCATTTGAAAGCTGTTTTCCAGTTCTTCTATAGTTCAGCATACAGGATTTGAAGCTGACCTTGCCCTAGCGGTAGAAACCCCAGAGCTCAACTAGAAAAGCAAACTCTGAGCCCAGCGTAATTAGACTGGTCAGGCTTCGTTCTAGGGTTCACCCAGGAACCTCCCTATTGAACTCAGATAAATTATTTGACAGGTAAGTGTTGAAAACCTGTGACCACCCGGAGGATGTGCACAAGCCCATCCTTGTGCCTTCTTCTGCACCGGAAGGACAATCATCCTCTCAAGTAAACTTTCAAGGTCATGATCCTGCTGGCCAGATGACCCCAGACTCCTGCCAGGATTGCCCACCAGCTCCCTTTTTGCTGCTGCCTCCTCACGTTCAGGGGACTCAGCCTGACTCGCCCTTCCTCCAAGGCTAGGTGCATGTGGCCTTCTCTCTCATGGCTCCTCTGGCCTTGTGAAGTTCCTCACAGAGTGTGATTGTAGGGTCCTCATGTGTTTCCATTTTTAGTCTTGGATGCTTCTTCTAGGACCCATCAAGAAGAGAACCTCATCTGTATTTCCCACCCCAGCATGCCCGAAGACAGCATAGGGTGCCAAATCCTAACATTAAAAAATGTATGTAAGCCTGACAGAGATGAGGGAGGAGGAGATTCTGGATCCATGAGTCACTGCCTCAGGCAGCTACCAACCAAGGAAGTGCTCACTGAGATGGCAAAATACGCATCAGTAAGAAAGCTAGTGCTAATCCAGAAATCCAAAACTGATGAGGGTACAAGAAGAGAAATTAAATTATCACTGACCGTGGCAGGAGAGTGTGTCTTTACAGGTCACCATTATTTGGCATCAGGAATTAATTCAGAATAAAAATAGATATGTATTTTTTATGTTTTCATAATAACTCAAAACTAGAAATGACTAAAAACATATAGCAAAGAGGAAACTAGTAAATATGGTAACAGGATAGAATTTTTGCTGCTATTGTATAATACAGAAATGATCTGCGATCATTTTCTCATGTTAAATTAGAAAGCATAGTAAGAATACTCTACAAAACTTTTGTGCTATTATGCATAGGTATGAATAATATTCTATTCCTAGGTATAGAAAAAATAGAAGGGATTACTTGGAATAAACATCTGAAAAGAAGAAAAAGTAGTTTCTAAATCATCCTTAAATATTATTTTGACAGTAAATAAAATTNAACAATGAAAGTTCTATCTAGAACTCAGTGTTAGCAGACACCAATACCCTCACTTCTCTCTACTGTCCCTGGGTATTCCTTTCTGTCCCCAGTGTGCTGCATGCTCTGCCACACAGAAGGAAACCTTGCTCTGAGGGGGCCATGCCCAGGCCCCTTCAGGAATGCTGACATCAAGAGTAGAAGTGGACTTCCTTTCCCCTGGTTTAAGATCTGTCTTCAAATGGGCTCCACAAAGAGAGGTTGTATCTGACCTCTCTCAACTTTGGAAATGGATGGTTTTCCAATCTTTTCAGGCAGAAGTGTGAGAAGCGGGCCCTGGTCCCATCTCAGGTGAAGTTGAGGTGAGCTGAGAGTTCTGCCATAACACAAGCCCAGTGCTGGGGCATTTGCTGAGCTGGAGAACCGCCAATAAAGAGCCTTCTGCTGTCTTTCCAATCCTTCAACTGATCCCCTAAAAGTGGGTCAAAAGAAGAGCACCTTAAGATCAGTACTCGACTCATATCCAAATGTCCAGTGAATCTTAAAGCTAATCAAATGAAGATCTTACAAGACAGAGATAAACAATAAGAAAATGAAGCAAATGTATCAACATCCAAGCACAAAACGTGACTGTTGTGTGGGCTGTGTCCCTGTGTGTAGCCTTGTAGAAAAGGCTAAGTAGATTAGCCGTCTAATTAGACATAGTCAAGGTTGTCATCTGTCTTTATTCTTGCAATCCTGAAGGTTTAATCAGACACTTGACCAATCAATCAGGTCTTCATTGTGTATCCCACATGGAGAGGATCCAGCCAGCCAGTGCCCACAGGGCCCCCGAGCTCCAGGAGCCCACTCAGCAGGCCGTGATGTTCCTGGAGCCATGCATCATGCCTGCTGGGAGCGAGTCCCTCATTGCCCTGACACTTCCTGGAGGCTTATTTAGGCTTTGGCAGGATGGTGAGGACAGAGCAGCTGTTCACTCTGACTCCTTCCCATCATTTGACTGGTTTTTAATTTGCAGCAATGCTTCCAAAATTGAAAACGGAACCAGGTTGGATTCCTGACCAGCGCTGACCAAGTGCAAGGCTGGCTGGCGGTCTGCAGCAGCTGCCAGAATGAAGATGGATCTCCATGAGTGCCTGCCTCCTGGCCAGGCAGCCGACGGGCTGCAGTGCTCTGTGGGCGAGAGCCAGGATGCCAGCCAGCACGGACCTCCTGGGCAGAGACACTTTGTCCCCACCAAGCCAGACGCCTCGTGACCCTCAGCATGATCCCCTGGGTTTGCTCTCAGTCATGGACAGACCATCTGGGAGATTTTATTAATAGGATGGAAAATACTGATGGAAGAGACAAATTTTCTTTTGGAGGCAGCAACAGCCTCCCATTCAGGTTCATTCTAATTTATACTCATCAAAATAGTTCCTGTAATTTCTTCCAGACATTCAGGCTTCTTTCTGGAACCATGATAAAATGCTCAGAACACAAGGTTTACCTTCTTAACCATTTTTCATGTATAGTTCGGGGGCATTAAGTACATGTACATGCTGTGCAGCCATGACCAGCATCTACCTCAAGAACTCTTTCATCTTCCCAAAATGCAACTCTGTGTCCATTAAACACTAACTCCCCTCTTACTCCTTCCTCAGTCCCCAGTGACCACTCTCCTGCTTTCTGTCTCAATCAGTGTGACTCTACTAGTACCTTGTTCAAATGGAATCATACATATAGAATTTGGCCTTTTGTAACTGACTTATTTCACTTAGAGCAATGTCAATTTCTTCCAGGGTACAGCCTGTGCTGGAATTTCCTTCCTTTTGAAGACTCGATTCGATTGCATCATATAGATGACCTACATTTTGTGTATTCCTTCATGCATCATTGGGTGGGCTGGATTGCTTTTTGACCTTTTGTGTTTTGTAAAGAACGGGCTATGAACATAGGCACAACCCATATTTATTTGAGACCCTGATTTTCATCTTTGCATACACCTGTAAGTGCAATGCTGAAGCAAATGGTAACAGCTTAACATTTTTTTATTTTTTATGCTTGTTTTATGAGTTGTCACCACTGGGTTTCCACCCAAGCTGTACCATTTCATGTTTCCAGTAGCAATGCGTAGGCTTCCAGTGTCTCACATGCTCACCAACACTGTTTATTTCTATCTTATTTCTTGAAAGTTGCATCGTAATGGATCCTAAATGGGGGGTTTAGTGTGGTCAGATTTCTTTTTGAGGGTACAAAGGAATACTGTCCTATAGGTCAATCCTGTGAGTACAATGATAATATAAGGCATACAGAACCCGCGTTGGCCCACACTTGTCTTCCTTCCATCCAGCACTGGAGTGGGCATTGTTACATAGCTCAGTATGTAAGGAGTAGGGAGAAAATCTGGGCACAGGTGGGAGTCTTGACTACTGTGAGGCAGGGAAATGAGTGGGTTAAGAAACAAAACAATGACCCCTTATAGAGATTAGGAAAAAAAGAAAAGGAAAATAGAGGTCCTGGAAAGACCCAGGATTGTGAGAGAAACACTGAAACTTTGATGTTCTCTCTGCGTGAGCCTGGGGAGGGTCCTCCTCATTAATTAGCATCCACGTCCATATGGAACACAGGAAGGACCGTTCAACAGCCCAGCCAAGACTGCTAACTCAGCAAGTCATCTGGAACAGAAGCCAGCTCCGCAGAGCTGCACGCAGAGAACAGGTCATGGATCATCTTCTGCTAAGAGCCCAAGAAGATCCTATTAATGAGATGCTGCCACATGACAGACACTGTGCAATTAAACCAGCAAAGGCCAGAACACAGTAATTAAAGAGAACAGATAAACATAGAAGGAGGTAGAAGAGGAAAAGCCAAAATACAGTCCACTCAAACTTCTCAAAGATTGAGAACATGTTTCATACTGCTGAATGGGTTAAATGGAGTGTCTACCCCAAGCCACCTATCCACCACTTTTTTATTTTATGTTTTTTCTCTGATTTTCCTCCAATACCACCATCCCAATGGGTTTCCAGATAACCTCTCTCCCTTTCCTTTCTTGCACTTCTGTGGTTTGTGCTATTCTATGCACACAACACCTTGTTCTTCTTCCTTCCTTTTCCTCGATGTGGGTGTGGCAGGAACAGTAGGCCACAAACACCAAGGAGTTGTGCCATGTGCCTTGGCCATCACAGCCTCCACTTTGTCACCTGCCAGGAGGGGACATTTTTTCCTTACACAACATTCCACTGCACAGGTCAGAACAATGGATAAAATTGACACAAGTGCCAGTGGAATTTCTTTTCCAAGTGTAGTCTAAGTGCCACGACACACAGCCACTGTTTCTCACCTCACCACTATGAGTGGGGAAATTGATCCTTGTCACTCCACCCACCAGGACCACCACAGTCCCACAGGTCTCCTCCCACTTGAGGAAGCCGTATGCTTGGTTGGATGCTTTTTAGTCATTGTCTTGAAATTCTTCATTTTTTTTTCTTTCAGAATTTTATTGATAAACAGCAATTAGACAGTTTCAAATCAAAT
>NDGN011455859.1:0-14183 GCA_002564285.1 Tympanoctomys barrerae
CTCCGCAGGGCAGATGCTCAGACCACAGGACCCCGGGCCCCAGGAGACAGCAGACACGGCTTCTGTGAGACTCTTGGGGTCCTCCATTGAGCTGGGCTTTGGGGGTGAGGACTCCATCAGATGGTGGGGAATTGGCTTGCATCGGTCTCTTCTCAGACCAGTGAGCTCCCTCCTTGGGAATACATTAAGAGTAGGGTTCTTTTGAGGCACCCCAGATTCAGGGGAGCGAAGTTCCTATTGGGGTAGCCTTGGAACCTGCATTCCTGCCCAAGGACGGCTGCTCTAAGCCCATGTGGCAATCAGGAAAAGTATCTTCCCTGACATACACCACCTGTGGATGGTGGGTGGCTGGCCGGGGTGGTTCTGATGACCAGCAGGGCCCGTGTATGGAGCACTTCTTAAAACCGTGGTCTGTTCACAGTATCCCTGCAGAGAGCTTGGGAGCGCGGGGTTTATCGCCCTTTAAAGTGGATGTGCTTTGTCCCATTCAGAGCAGGCTCACAATGTTAGTTTTGCTCCCTGCGGCTATCTGTTGGCTGTTTGTGCTGCGGTGGAATTTGTGGAAGATGATAAAAGACCCTCTTGGGTTCCAGAGTCAGCTCTCAACATTATCCTGGGTTCCCAGAAAAGAAAATAGGGGGCATCTTTGCAGGAGGGGCATTCTTCAAAAGGGGACAGGTTAGGGCCAGGGAGATGGCTCAGAAGAATAAGCAGTTGCCTGGCAAGTGCAAGGGCCTGAGTTCAATCCCCAATTCTACCAAAAGAGGGGGGGGGCATGTCCTTGAATTCCCACCTTATTTTAATTTTTCTTGCAATAATGACAATCGCGAGCATGCTGGTGTTGCTGGTGGTGGCTATACTTGGAGTAATCACAGCAAAAAAAAAAAATACAGAAGTATTCAAGCACGAGGGTGGTGTCTTGCCACGTGTGGTGCTAAGTACTGTGATGACTTCACTTAGTCTTTGAGACAGTCCTATAAAATAACCACCACATTTATGACCCCAGTTTACCCTTGAGGAAACCAAGGCAGGGAGCTTTTAGCTCACATCAAGTAGCTCATAGTGGCCAGTGCGGGATTCGAGCTTCAGGAGGTCTGACTCGGAGGACCAGGCACGAGATTGGTGCAGGTTAGAGACTCAGATGTCCGCAGGTGTGAGCAGAAGAGGGCAGGAGAGGAGCGGAGGAGGCGAGACAGTGGCCAGCCGGAGGACTTCCTGGGCACCGTGGTCATCTACGGGGCTTCGGGGCTGAAATTCACACCAGTGCTGCTGGAGCGAATGGGAAGCCTTCGTGCGTGACATCTTCTGATGTTTATGTGGAGCTGCTCTGCACCGGTCAGGGGACCTTCGGGCTGTACGCGGCACCCTCAGTCTGTGGTGTGTACCGCTTCGTGCAGGGCGGCTCAGAGGCATGGGCACATGGTAGGCGCTTGGTAGATTGGCCTGTTGGCAGATCTCTCATGTCCCAGCCGCCTGCCGGCTTGCAGCCTCTGCTCCCTTCCTCCTGACCACCTTGTCCACTTTCTGCCCCGTCTTATCCTAGACCAGACAGACCACCTTCCAACCAAGCACCTAAGCCAGATGCACCACGCAGCATAAATCCTTTTAGTTGGAGTTGGTGTTAAACCAGGGTTCCTGGAGAGGGTGTTTTGTGTTTATTTTATATTTTTGGCTTGAAACACTGTAATAGAAGACATACAACAAAATGAACCCTCTTTCCTGCTTTAAGTGTTAAGCCTGATGCCCATCCCCAAGGACGTTTTCACCTCCCAGAACTAAGATTTCAGAAGCCACCACGCAGTCTCTGTTTCCTTCCGCCTCCAGCCTCAGGACCCCCAGCCTCTTCTGTCTAGAGTTATACTACTTTGGAAAGCTCCCTGCTAAGGGTGGAATCATAGCGTTTCTCTGGGGTGCCTGGCTTATCGCGGCTGGGGAGCCGGAAGGATTTTAATTTACGGAGCATATGGAGTACTGGTTGTGGTGGGGGGCTTATTTCATCAAAAAATTTGTATACCTACCGGGGCCAGGAGGACCGGACACCCAGACCCTATGGGGTCAGGAGAGCAAAGCACGGAGTCTTTATTTCCATCCCCAGATGAAGGAATGAGCAGATTTGGATAATTCTGGCGTGCCTTGAGGTTTAGGGACTGTCTCTAGTGGCCTGGTACCTGCCCTAGGATGACTTAAGAACACTGACTGGCCTGGTTTGTAGGAGTGTTTGGAGACAGGATCTTGCTGTGTGGTTTAGGTTGGCGTGTAGCTCAGGCTGGCTCTGAACTAGGCATGATCCACAGGTATGCACGTTTGGTGTTTGCCTGTGTGGGAACTGAATTACTTTTTTAGTTTGCACATGAAGCAGATGCTGCGATGCAGGTGTGACTACTTTATCAGCTCTGAGAATTGACCGGGACCGGAGGCACTTTCTCCCCAGTCAGTCAGGCCAAACAGCTCACAAAAGTACAAATTAAAAAAAAAAAAATCATTAATATAATTGGTGCTGTGATGAACGGATGCCAAGCAGTCAAATTCAGAATCTGAGAAAACAGAGCACTTATTTTACTCAGTGGTTAGCGTGTGGTCGGAGTCCCTTCCTGTTTAGTGCTGAATGATGTTCCACGGCATGTAGAGGCCACGGTGTGTTGGTTGCTTTTCTGTTGGCAGATCTGAGGGTTTTTCCAGGCTTGTGCAGTTGTGAACAAGGGTGTGCAAGTGTGCACCCAGACTGGGAGTGCTTGGACTCTATAAGAAATCAAGTTTTAGGTTTTCGTCATATTTTTACAGCTGTAGCATGATCCTGCGCTCCTCCCAGCAGTGCAGAAGATGATGGCCACATCCCGCCAACCCTTGTCTTGCAATTTTTGGTAGTGTGGTAGCCGTTGCTGTGGCTTCGACTTGCGCTTCTCCCTGAGATGAGTGTTGTGAGCCTCCTGGGTCAGTTCATCTGCACATTACTGACGACGGTTTTGGTTTTTGGTTTCCAATTTAGTAGCTCTAAGCCTGTGAGCTTTCAAGAGTTGTAAAAACATACTTTTTAAATTATTACTTGCATATAGAAGAAAATCTTTTCAGGGTGGTTGTATTCCTTCTCAGCGATGCAAGGGCTTATGTAACGAGCCTAACTTGCAAACTTGTTAAAGAACCAGGAACTAAAGCTGAGAACCTGAGGCCTCTGGCTCTGTTTGGGAATAGATCAGTTTGCCGAGTGCCTGCTGTGTGCAGCCGGTGTAGACGCATCCAGAGAGGTGGAAACCTATGGAGGAGGCCTCCAGGTATTTGTCCTAGAAGAGGAGTTTGTGTGCATCCCTGAACACTTTCCTGTGGAATCAGATAAGTTTTTTTTTTTTTTTTTTTGTGATGAGGTTACAGAGGGCAAGAGAAAGGAAGAAAGCAGAGCGAACCGTGAGCATTTATTTAGAAAACTAAAGCCATCTGACAAGAGCAGAGACTGACGTACTTAGGACTGGTGAACAACAGCAGTTGCATACAAAACGTCCACCAGCGATCTCTCAGTTATGTTTCTGTTTCATTAGTGGGTCATGAGTTGGCAATAACTGGGACCAAAGAAAGTGGGTTCAGTCAACCTGGTGAAAATAATAGCAATGACAGAAGTCTCCACATTTGAGTCTGAGGATGGAACATTAGTGTTAGGGTGTCTGCTTAGCCAGCTGAGCCCCTGAGCTCCAGCCCTATAGCACCTCAAAAATAAAAAAAAAAAAACAGCAAATAAATAAATAAGTCCCTCAATCCTGGAGGAGGGTAAATTTAAACTCCATGAAAGTAAATTTGTAGTTTCAGAGTTTCATGATGCTACCTATACGTATCTCTTGAGCATTTCTCTCTAGGATTTCATAATTCCAGGTGAACCCCTGTTGACTCAAGATTCACTGAGCAGGTTGTAAGTTGAGGGCCAGACAGCTCATTTTCTTTGCTGATGGAGGAAACCAGAGCAGGATTAGCCTTGCTGGCGGCCTTAGAAATGGGAGGAATTCCTGCCTTGCTGGTTTTTGTGGCGTGGAGGGCTGGGAATTCTTGCTGGGAGCATCGTTAGCTGGTTGGTTAATGGTTAACCTCTGAAGCAAACCGTACGTGCGCCTAATCTTTGGTGAGACCTGGTGCCCATGGTGAGTAATGGTTAACCATTCCTTACCTTTGACTTAGACCATTTACCTTGCATAGCTTAGTCTTTTCAATGTGCAGGGCTGTGAGGTTTTTTTAATTTTTTTTTCTTTTGTAAATACAATTTACAGGGCCTAGAAGTTTTATGACTCATGCTTTGCAAAGAAAGCAGGTGGTGTCCATGAATAGTCTGCCGTCTTTTAGAAACTAATGGAACGACTGCTGCTGAATGTTCTGTGGGTTGAACCTGAGCACAGCTGTGCGGTGAGAGACCCATTTGAGATGATCCCATGTAGTCAACGTGAAGCAAGCTGTGTTCTTAGCAGTCCCGTCCTTTCGATCTGCTTCGTCACATGTGACAGTTCTTGTTGACTGTACTTTTCAGGCGGGCTGGAACAAGGTAGAAACAAAGGGAGCAAAAAATGTGAGGGCCCGCTTTTGGCTGGGACTGGGTGGCTGGTCGTCACCCTTGTGGTAAGGGTAGGCACGATTCCACGCTCGTGACCAGGGTCCTGGTTTCCTTTCCTCTTAGCGAGTGTGTGTCCTTGATTTTCTTTCTTCGTGGTTTTTATCTAAGGAGAACACTGGGCCACACTTTCAGTGTTTCTCTGTCACTGTCTGGTTTGATTTGCCCCGAACAGTTCACTGGGGCTCCTTCCCAAGCTGACTGTTTTGTCCGCCTGGAATGTCTCACTGCTGTAGCTCGTATTTTAGAAAAGGTTGGGATTTTTCCTTCATAGATCTCTCTTGAGGGTGCTCCAAGAGCTGTCGCTTCTGCAAGTCGGTGGGCAGCCCTGCAATGTGGCTGACGGGTTGGCACTCCAGGGCCACCGCTCTCGCCTGGGCCCGACCCTCAGTCGCTGCGGTGCCCACTCTTGGCCCCTTTTGACTTCCTTTGAAGATGACACAGACCGCGTCCCCTTCTCGAAGCACTTCCACCTGCTGTTCCTCCTGCTTCCCTGGGTGTTCACTGTTTTCAAAGATTCTCCCTGATGGACCCCCTGTGGGTGTTGGTGTCACCTGGCACCTGTCTCTGTCACCCTCGGCCCAGCCACAGCCTGGACAGCCAGGGTGAGCCCCTGTGCTGCTCTAGCCCCGAATTCCGACTGCCTGCAGGGATTGAGATCTTGCCACGTGATCGACAGTGAGTGTGTTAGCTGACACCGTCTCACACACACAGAGTGCGCTGCCTCTGTCCTCACACCCACCTTGTCTTTGGCGGCAACACCCTCTCCAGCTAAATTAAAGACTTGGGGCCTGGTCGCCTCCATCCCCATCCCCTTGCTCCAGGCTGGGAGCCTTAAGGCCTCTGCCTCACCCTGTGCTAGTTCCTCATCCTTTTTGTCTTTGAGTTAGTGTTCACCTTCTACCCCTGGGGGCAGTCCTCCAATTCTAACCCCAGCTCTTCATCCAGTGTCCCCAGGTCAGCTGTGTGGGCCCAGGGGAATGTGTCGCTGAGCGGAGTGGTCAGTGCCACTCTGTGGCCAAGGGCTGGCACCTCTCTGGCCGTCACTGGTCCCCCAGAGCCTGTCGCTGATGCCTGATGCCCAGCTGGCTGCCTCCAACACATCTGTGAGATGGGCAGAGTGTTCTGGACATTCAGGGCTTTTCTTTGGTTTTTAGGTTGAACTTTGCAGCTTCGCGGAAAGTGGGAGGAGAACCGGGCAGTATCCTCATTGCTATTTCCCAATGCTGCAGGAGGGTCCCTGGGTCTCCTGGCTGTTTCTCACACTTCCCCGAAACAGGAATCTGTGCAGGGTACAATTAGAGTTCAGGACTCCTCATTACTGTGGGCACCGTGACATTCACCTTGGATCTAAAGTAACAGAAAGCTCTACGTCCAGGCCCCCTGAAGGAGGTGATAGCAGATAGGCTTGGTGCTAAACATACTGGAACGCTGTATATGCAGGTAAAGCCCCCGGCCCCCAGAAGTATGGACCTTGGGGCTTAGCCTCCCTGTGAGTCATGTCATCTTCCCGGCTAGATAATACCATGGCTACCTGTAGGCTCCTACCTAACTCTAGCCAGAAAATGAGAAGTGAGATTTGAGGGCCGGGGAGATGGCTCAGTGGAATAAGCGCAAGGGCTTGAGTTCAATCCCCGGTTCTGCAAAAACAAGAAACAATAGAAGAGAGATTTGAAGAGAATGGAATGCTGTTTGTTGATTTTCTGCTGCTTTAAGCTCTATTTTTAGAGTTTATTTGTGATTCACAAATAGACACCTACATAGATAAGAATGGGAGAGAGGCAGCCGGGGTTGATGCTTGGTTCTCTCTGTGCGTAATCCAGTGTCCAGGCTCTCTGATGCCTGAATGTGCCCAGGTGCTGTGTTGCTGAGGTTTGGGTCATCATGGCCCCAGAGCCGCTGTATTCTGGGATTGGTCGCTGCCTGCGGCACTCTTAGGAGGTTGCGGAGCCCTAGGATTTGGGGCCCGGTGGAAGGAAATTAAGACACTTGGGGTTTTGCCCGACGCCCCTTTAGTTTCCTGGCTCTCATGATGCATGCAGCTTTGCACCCCCTCCCATCCCCGCCACGGTGTTCTGCTGCACCACGGGCTCAGAACAACAGAGCCGACTCCCTGGGCCGAAACCACTGAAGCCATGGCCAGATACATCTTTCCTCCCCGTAATTTTATTTTTTAAATGTGTTTAGTACTTAGGGTCTACAGGATCTCACTACACAGGTTGGACTTGTAGTGATCCTCCTGCTTTCAGCTGGGATTACAGCGGCGCGCCACCATGCCCAGTCTCAGTTGCCATCTCAGCTTGCCCCCGGGGTGGAGCACTACTAATTTAATTTTAAACTAAATTATATTTAAATTTACTTCTAGTGAACTGTTTCTCCAAGTACATAAAATACACTTTTCACAATTTAAATGTAAAATTTAAATCCCTTCACTAATTGGATTTTGTCCTTTTGGTAGGAATTTTCTTTTCAGACACTCTCTCTAGCCTTGTAGGCTTTGACTGGAAATACATATTTTAGGTAATGGGTACTAGTGGGTTTTTAAAACACTAGTTGTGAGCAACTTTTTTTAATCTTTTTTTTTGTGGAACCAGGGATTGAACTCAGGCCTTTGCTAGGCAAGCGCTTATTCTACTGAGCCATCTCCCCAGCCCCAACTTTTTTTTTAATCTTGTGTTATGTCAGTTTTTATTTTGTTAAAGAGAATACAAAAAGTAAAACAAATTAGAAATGATAGAGAACTTCACCAAACAAAATGACAGGAGGAATTCAGCAGTGGTTGTTGTATTGCACGTTGTTGTCTTTAAATTCATTGTTCAAATTATCAGATATAAGCATGCAAAATTGATAAAAAAATTTAAAGAAGGAGGCTGGGGAGATAGCTCAGTAGAGTAAGTGCTTGCCTGGCAAGCGCAGGGGCCTGAGTTCAATCCCTGGTACCACACACACACACACAAATTAAAAAGAAGGAAAAAAATTAAGCATTGATTGTTTCTTTTGTTAAACCAGTAGAAATCAGCAGTACAATTATCCCACCTAACCTGTGTATTTATTTTCTTTCTTTCTCTCTTTCTTTCTTACTTTTCCTCCTTCACGCATCCCAGTTTTTTCCTTTGAGCACTTTCTTTCCCTTTCACAGTATTATTTGTACCATTCAGGTTTTGTTGATTCTTTTAGGTTCTTACACTAGGGAGGTAATATATTGTTTACACATGCGAGTCTGATTTATTTTGCTTATGAGTATGGTCTCTAGTTGCATCCATTTACCTAAAAACCCTCAAACTTATCTTTTTTTAAAATAGCTGGGTAATACTCCATTGCATAAAAATACTTCTGTATCCATTCCCTGGTTGATGGGCATCTGGGCTGTTTCCAAGATTTACCTGAGACAAAGTGTGTTGCTATAAACATGGTGCGCGTATATCACTGTGGTATGATGTTTTCATTTCTCCTGAAAAAGTACCCAGCAGGGGAATAGCTGGGTCAAATGGGGCCTCTGATCGTAGATTTTTGGACTTTCCACATTGGTTTCCATAGTGGCTGTACCAGTCTGTACTCCCACCAACAGTGCTGTAGGGGCAGTGGCGAGTAACCTCCAACTTAGTATCTTGTTTAAAAACTGGGACACCTGGCTATATCCTGTTCGTGTAGTTGATAGAAGATAGCATTGTTTCACGTATGCATTCTGTACGTATTTTTGCTGTACTAATCATTTCAAATGTCACTGTGCTGGGCTTTATTATGGAGAACATTTTATGTGAACAAGTCACTTTGCCTTTGATAATTTCTCTTAAGGAGTTTATGGTCTACTGTTGTTCATAGAATTTTTAAAACTTTGATTATTTATAACAATTTTTTTGGGTGATACCAGGGATCAGGACCTCGCTCTTGCCGGGCAGAACAATAAATTATTGAACTATCACTTTATTACTCTTTTTATTACTGTTGTTGCTGTCCGCCTCCTTAAGGGGGCCCCGGCCCTCGGGCATACTAGCCAGGCAAGAACTCTGCCATGAATGGCATCTCCAGTCTCGGAGGTTTTCCCTGATTAAGCTTTCTGTGTTGCCCAGCTGCACCCTGGCTTAATAACTATCACATGCAATGCCATTAAAATGTGAAAAGACAAGTCTTGCATCGCTACCCAGTTTTACCAGGTGAATTTCATTACTTGCCATATTGCTTGAACTTGGTGTTGACTTAAAAATGTATAGTGTGTCAGTTTTGAATACATTTTATTCTTCACTGTATTTAGATTTTTTTCCTAGCTCCTGTTGACCAGGATGAGGCTTTTCCTGGTTAGTATTCCGCATACTTTCTAACAGTGATGAGTAATTATCCAGGGCCAGATGGCCTTGAATCTTTGCCTGCGCACTCTCAGCCATCCTTCCGAATTAATCTGCCTTTTCTTCATCTTGATGAACAGAGACCTCAGGCCCCACATGGCCCACAGATGTTGTCGTTCAGGGCTGTCGTCTGCCAGCTCTGGATTCTTTTCAGACTTCGTTACGGAGACCTCAGCTGGGCTGTAACAAATGATACCCAAGGCCCCCTCTGGGACAGCTGAGTTTGCTCCTGACTCCACTGATGTTTGGCGAGACCTGTGGTGAATCAATTTCTTCCATCTGCTTCTCGGTGATTCTGAACCCTTAGGTCGTGGTGCTTCTTAGAAGAGCATTCAGCCCTGGGGGAGAGGGTTGTCATGCACTGAGGTGGCAGAGCGAGCTGGTGACTTTCTTCTCTGTTGCTGGAAGAATGGCCCTGCTCCCATGACTCCCCTGAGGTAGAGTGTGGTCCCTGCCCTGTAAGCAAGCTGGAAGGCTGTGACGGGGAGGGTTGTTTGTTTGTTTTGGTATCAGGGATTGAACCCAAGGCTTATGCCATTGAGCTACCTCCCCAGCCCAAGCTAGGGGTTTGAGCACTCTGAGTTGGTGCAAGGACCCTCTCCAGGAGGTTAGGAGGGAAAGGAAGGGTGCATCACAGGCTCCTAAATCCGAATCTGTGTCTCAGAGGCTCTGGTTATTTTTCCCAGTGTCTTTGATAACTGCCACAAATAACATTGGCAACAAGGACCCCGACGGGGATGTGGTACCATCGGGGAAATCCTCTCTGGGGAGCTTTCATTACGGGGACGTCAGTCACACTGGCCTGGTGACCCACCCTCACAGAGAAGATGGGACGCACAGCAGCAGGAGCCCTGCGGGTGGAAGTGTGAGACCCTGTGCTCCCCTAGGGCTGGGTACAGGGCGAGGCGGGCAGGACTCGCTGCAGGAGCCCTGAAGGCTTTGGGGTTGGGTGTTCTGTGGTGCTTCTGTATTGAGACATGAAACTGAACTTGAGCATTATTTTCTCTTGAGACATTCATCTCCTAAGCAAGTTTTCTTTTTAAAAAATGTATACTGAAATTAGAAATAATACAACAAGTTTATGGAGAGCAACAACTTCACTGCGCAAATACAGTTAATTGAACTTTAGCAAACTTTCTGAATTCACTTCTAATTTTACAAATCTGCCTTGGTGTAAAGTGCTAGCTGAGAAGTTTTGGGGGAGTGAAGAGGTAAAATATGGGATGCTCAATTTTAAATTATGTTGAATTTTGTTGGCATGAGGAGAGGTGAACATGATGCAGGATTTTTGAAGTAGCAAAGATTGTGTGGTAAAAAATATTTTCCCACTCAGTGTAGGCATACACAGCACTCAGGAGGCTGAGACAGGAGGATCATTCAAAGCCAGCCTGGGCTACGTAGTGAGACCTTGTCCCAAAATAACAACAGCAACAGCAGAAGAATCTTACTCTGCTTGTGTTCCGTAGCCTCCAGCACCCCCTCCTAGAGGTCAGTTGCTTATAGCCTTAAATGTATTCTTCAGGAATGGTTTATATTCCAAGTGTGACAGAAAATACTGAATATTTGAATTAAATTTTTATTTATTTATTTATTTATTTTGGGCGGAACCGGGGATTGAACTCAGACCCTTGCGCTTGTCAGACAAGCGCTTATTCTATTGAGCCATCTCCCAGACCCTTGAATTAAATTTATTACAGGGAAAGACACATTGCCATGAATTGGCCTCCAGATCCATCTCCTCTGGGTTTGAACATACCTCTTGTATCCTTCTTGCCAATTCCTGAAGCAGCTCTGAGGCCCTTGCTCTTGAGCATCCTTAGTTGCGCTGCCTCTGTGAGTTGAACTGATCCAAAACGGACCCACAGCTCAGCACACAGGGGCAGCCTGCTGCTTTGGACTTTGGGGAAGAGCCAGAAGTCAGGGGTGGGCATGGTGAGTGCGGGGGCGGGGGGCGAGCTGTGTGTGTGGGTGTGAGCTGTTCCGTCTGGGCCTCACAGCCTGCCCTTGGCTTGGGGGGCATGAGACAGTGGCAGTCACCATATTTTTGATCCCACTTCGTGAACACAATCACAAAGGAGGACTTCCGGAACTGCTTCAGAAGTGGCGAGAATGGGGGAGAAATGTGTTCAAAGTGAGGCAGACCATGCCGAGAGAGGTGCAAGGCTCAGAGTCTGACTGAACAAAGCTTTTAAAAACTTAAACATTCACTGTGTTACATCCACAACCCAAATGCATAGACCTTTCTTTCTGTCTGTCTGTCTGTCTTTCTTTTTTCTTTTTCTTTTCTTTCTTTCTTTTTTTTTTTTTTTTTTTTTTTTNTTGTTGTTGTTTTTTGTTTTTTTGTTTTTTGGCCAGACCGGGAATTGAACTCAGGACCCTGCACTTGCCAGGTAGGCACTTATTCTACTCAACTATCTCCCAGGCCCAATAGACATTTCTGTCTTTACCAATTTTCCATTCACCATTGTGGCTGATCACTCTATTTCAGGATATGCAGGATCTCTTCTTTTATTTCTCTGCAACCAGCATACACTGTTCCTGTGGCCTGTCTGTGATGGGAGTTTTAGGTTTCTAGATTTTGCAATTATACAGAACTTTTCTACACATATATTAGTCTTAGAATCAATTCATATTAGGTACAGTTGTTACATTAACAGGTATGTGCATTTATAGGTATTTTGAAATTATCAAGCAGTTCCACAGAAGTTATACCACTAGCACTATATGGAAGAGCCTCGTGGCCTGGTCAGTTTTTTGGAGATGAGAACTTGAAAATTTTATTTTTTCTTGATGAATTAATTAATTTTGAGCCAGGGTTTCACTATGTAGTTCAGGCTGGCCTTGAAATCACTTTGTAGCCCAGGCTGATCCTCCTGCAATTCTCCTGCTTCAGCCTCCTGAGTGCTGGGGTTACTGGCGTGCACCACCACGCCTGGCCTAGAATTTGAGAATTCTGAAACACACTGTTTAGGCAAGTTATACTTAGGTGTACATACTCATATTTGGATATGTTTCTATATATTTTATTATCATGCTTAAAATAATATTTTATTATGTGAGCCTCTTTTTAGAAGCAAGTGTTAACATGACAATTTTCAAATACTGAGAGCTATTGGAGAAAATACGAGTGGTAAGGTAGTTTGAAGAACATAGCTTTCTGCACTCTCCTGCCTCTCCCTCCCCTCCCCTTTCCCCATCTCCCTCCTTCCCCTCTGGATTTCTTTGCTCAAGCCTGCCCTCTTCCAGGAAGTCTTCCATCCTTGCTCCATCACTTTTTGACCCAGGACACAGCTGGGCCCTGTGCTACGTGAGGTGCATGTGTTCCAAATGGTCAGTCTCAGACTCAGCTGTCTGCTGCGCTGTCACCATCCCAGGGCTGGGTGGAAAGAAGGGATGGGGTGGGACTCAGACTTTTGCCTTTGCCCTGTGCTTTGGGCTTGGCCCTTGGGGCAGAAACAGTAACTTGAATAAATGCCCTTTTCTCATGTTTCTTGGAGTTTCCTGGCAGGCACATCATTATGAAACTGTAAGCATGGATCTTATGTCTCTGAATATAAAAGTAATAATGGCCATGGTAGAAAACATAACAGTTTTGGGCCAAGGAGATGGCTCAGTAGAATAAGCGCTTGCAAGCACAAGGGCCTGAGTTCAATCCCCGGTACTGCCAAAAAAAAAAAGAAGAAAAGAAAACGTAACAGTTTTATTGTACAGAAAATAAACTCACCCAGTTCCACTGCCCCATCTCTCCTCTCTCTCTCTCTCTGATTCTGTTACCTTGGAAGTGGCGTGCTGGTGTCGTTTTCTGCTCCCTCTCCATGCCGTAGCCTCTGCTGGGCTAGCCTGTGCCGTCCCTGCGTGAGGCCGGGCACGTGCAGACGCCAGCAGGAAGGGAAGATGCGCTGTGAAAAAGCAACTTAGACACCAAGTGATCGCCTGCGCAGTGTGGCCCTGCTCTTCACTCAGCTGGCCAGCGTTGAACAAGTGCTGAGCCACCTGTCCCTCAGGTCCCTTTGTGCCCTTAAGCTGGTCTCCGGAGGCTTCCAGCTGTGCTAGGGTCGCTCTGTTGTAAGTGACGTGCGAGGGGAGCATGGAGAGTCCTCATAGCACAGCCTTTGGGAAGCACCGGGATTAGGTCGAAGGCCGCGGACACTTAAATTTTGGCAGATAGCATCAAATTTCTCCTTAGAAATATCTACCTGTGTGTGTTCCAGTTAATAACCTGTGTAGCCTTACACCCTGGAAATGATCAGTCTCTTTAATTACTTTTTGTTCAAGTTGCTAAGATTTAAAAAATGGTGAAATTTACATTTTCCTGGTGATTAGTAAGGTAAATATCTTCATACGCTTCTTAGCCGTGTGTCTTCGACCTGTGCATTATCCTTTTAATCTGGTTTCTGAGCATGAAACAGTAAGTTTTTGGTCCCTTAGGTATTTGCAAGTTTTTCCCCTCAGCTGTCATTGTCTAACCTACTTTGTGTTGTCTTTAGCCATATGGGAGTTTAACATTGTTTAATAGCATCTGTTATGGTTCCCCACTTCATATCTTATTTAGCAAAGAAAATCTCCATACCTTCAAAATCGTAGTGTATGTTCCCATGTTTTTTTTTCTCCACTGTTATAATTTTGTTTTCTTGTAAAGACAGCTACTAGACTGACTGAGTGATCGATTAATGGAATCCTGCTGCCATTCTTCTGTAGTGTAATACATTTTATAGTATTTCTGTGATTTACCAAAGTGGCTCCATTATGTGGTCAAGTTATGGCTTAACTTGAAACCGAATGCTGGAAATTCACCCGTTGGAGACACATTATTCCTTAGGACTTTCCAAAGCTCTCTTCCGATGTCAGTTAAATCTTGCTGATGCGCCTTTCCTGGTCACCCAAGTGGTCTCAGGACTTTAAAAAAGGAGAGAGGTCCTATAGGTAGGTGTTATTAAAATTAGTTCTGCTTTTGAAAAGAGGCATTAGGGCGGCGAGATAGCGCAGCAGACTAAGCACCTGCTTTGGCACGTGCGGGGGACCTGGGTTTGATCCCAGGTCCTGCTTGCTGCGCCAGCCCTGGCCCCGGGGCGTGCTGAGCCAGCGAACAAGTCCGGGCGTGGTGGCGCGTGCCTGTAATCACACTGCTGGGGAGGCTGAAAACCGGGAGGATAGCCGCGAGTCTGATCTGCGTAGTGAGACCCTATACCAAATACATAAAAAAAAAGAAAGAAAGAAAGAAAGAAAGAAAGAAAGAAAGAAAGAAAAGAAAAGAAAAG
>NDGN011455862.1:0-14925 GCA_002564285.1 Tympanoctomys barrerae
CAGGATGAAGTGATGAGTGACATGAGCTGATCTTCACTGGAGAAATGTGGTTCTGTCTGCTTCAGGGGAAAGGATGGCAGGGGACCAATCCAGAAGTAATGAGTCCAGTTGTGCCATGTGACTGGAGCCTTAGAGTCAAGCCAGGCCACTGCACCAAAAGCTTAACTGGACTCTTTAACTCTGATTGCATGGTGTATCCAATTAATTCTGAATACCAAAAGTAATTTTAAATTTATTATTTTCTCATGCACTAAAGTTAATAATTTTATATGCAATAGATCAAGTTTAGATTTATAGATTACTCGACTTCAACCCAAACATTTTGAAAGATTTGTTGACTTGACTCATTGACTAATTCTTCCTTGAAGAAATTACAGGGAAATGAAAGGGAGGCAATTGTGGGTTTTATTAACAAAATGGATATGGTATTTTGAAACGACATGAGGTAATCAGATTCTGGGCTACTGCTTTAGGCATTGTAATAACCACTGTCTCACTGCAGCAGCAGATGACAGTGAGAGAAGATAAACCCCCACAAAAGAGACCAAGTGTGAAGAAACAAGAAAGCTTCCATTGCTAGCTGGTGACTAACCAGTGCCCTGACCTTGGGTCAGGACTCCCAGAGTTATCAGTACCAGCTTGGACTTTGCTTTCAGGTTATATACTTTTTAGGTTTCCATAGTAACCATATTACCTCATTACTTCATTTTCAGGAATGTTACAAGAATGTCACAGGATCACCACAAGGTTTATATTCCCCAGACACTCTTGATCATCTGAATATCATGGGGCAGTGTGGTTTAATATTGGCCCTATTCCTTAAGTTGTCCTAACTATTTGTTCCTATTTTATGACCCTGGTTGTCTTTAAGTGGGTTTATGGTTAGTTCCATGGGAAGGGGTGAGGGAGTGAGTTCAACTTTAGGGACACTCCCTTAAAATGAAGTCTCTTTGCCCCATCATTATCAATCAGTTACAACTTAAATGAATATCTCACAAGATTATGTACTAAAACAGAGAAGATAGAAGTCTGAGGTAAATTCCTACTCACATGGAGCTTACAGTCTCATGCAGAGTTGAGATGCATTTGCAGAACAGATAATAATACCTGACAGTGTATTCCAGGATCCAAACCAGAACTTGAGAATGTGCCAGAAATAGAGGGGGCCAGCACAGCTTGAGGAAATAACGGGGAAAGAAGAAAGCAAACAGCTTTTTCAAAGGAGATTGAGTAGACTGGAGCAGAGGATTCATGCGGCCTGCTACATTATAAAGGAATAGCAGGAAATGAGGCAAGAAAAGAAAATTGGAACCAGATTGTAGCAGGACCTTAATGCCTGGTGAGGAATGTGGGCTTTGTAGTATTGGTATTGGGCAGCTCTCGAAGGGTTCTAAGTGAGGGAGTGACATGATGAAAAGGTGTTTGGGAAGATTAATCGAACAGCTGTGTGCAGGCCAGGCAGGAGGGAGATGAGGCAGGAAGCAGCTGTTATAGGTGGCTACAATGGAGAGGCATTTTGATTTTGTTGATTCTAAGTTTCTGAAGTAAAACAATTTTATGTGTATATCAAAAATATCCCCTTATTTCTGCATGTGCCATGTGACTGATCTGATGATGCAATCATTTGTGTAAGTCTTCCTTTTAGGTAAAATTAAAATGATAGTCCCCCAGAAGGGAAATGATTTGCCCTTTCTACATTAATTTCTTGATTAATAATGACGAGCTAACCAGAAACTGACAAGGAAATAGCAAGGGTAGGAAATTATGAAAACAAGTGAATGTTTTGCTAAGGAAATGTTTATTACTGTGGTTCTCATCATTATGAGTTAATTACAGGCTCTCAGCAAATATCCCATTGTGAACTCAGAGGTGCAATATGTTTTATTTGAAAAAGTGAAATAGTGATTTCCTTTCCAGTATTCAGTTGCATTTCCTGCTATTTTAAGACTACTCAGTGGTACCAATGTACTTTGACAACCAATTATCCCAGCATGTCTTTGCAGTGTATTTTAACTATAATGCTTTTTAAAAGCTTCAATTGCAAAAACAGAGTTCTGTCTTAATTGATCAGATGTGCATCAAGAGTTGTCTGAATACTATTTGTGTAGCATCTGAATAAATTAACTGACTTATCTGAGCAGAGGAAAAAAAACACCTGTTGAAATAAGATACACAAAACTGCTTATGAAATTACTATTTACAATTTTTCCCTGAACATGCTTTCACGTCATCACTCTTGAGAAGGATGACATGTAGCCCTAAGTTCTGAAAAAATAAAGAAGAAATTGTATGACTAGGACTTCTCTGGGAATTCCCAATCTGATTTACTAAGACCGGTTGCCATCTGATTATTACAGATCCAGGCATTCAGAATTTGAGAATTCAGCCACACCACCGTGTTCTAGAACTCTTGGTTCTCAGAATGGCATGATACACATTCTATGAGCAAAAGGAGACTTTACAGAGTAAGATTTCACCATGTTAATGTTGCCCTAGTGCCTGTTAACTACAATTCATTGTTTAAAAGCTGACGTCTGTGATTGATTCAGGCACAGAGCCACTGCTTAATTTACTTTGGTTTGATTTTTTTTTTCCTTCACCCTCCCAATTGGCTTCTTCAGAGGAGTAAAGTCAGACAGTAGTTACTGCTTTGGAAAGAAAAGATAAGCTGAATGCTTTGGAATGCATTTTTCTTTAACACTCTTTTGCCAAGTGTTACATGACTGTATCAAATTTCTTTAGACTTTGATAATGAGAAACAGACAATTCCATAGAAAATACAACCAAGACATTTTCAGTAATAGAGGATTTCAGAAAGACACATGGTTCTAAATGGCACTAAGATTATGTGCTTTAGAGTTCTGAATCTTTCATTTTTTTCATGTTTGAGTAGGTCCTACGGTTGATTATCAGGTTGAAGAAGGGCAGAGGCCCTGTCTACTGATTATAAATGTGCATGTGTATAAAATTTTCACACATAATATAATATTTCAAAGTTATTTTTATGAGGCTCAGGGGTCCCAGAACTTAAACAAAACTGCTGATCACTCGTTCCAAGAAATACTTAGAAGGAATCATAGTTTTTTTTTACATCATACGGAGTCATTTGCAGACCTTTGGGCTACAGATCACATAATGTTTATTTATTCAGCTGGCTTTAGAGATTTGAGCAATATTTGGAGACACATGAGTCTCTGCCTTGCTTAATAAAAAGTATACTCAAAGGTATAGCTACAGCATTTTTATATACAAAAGGTTCTTACAAGCAGGGTTGATATTGACAAAAGTGTAATTTTGAAATTAAAAAGAAAGAAACAATCCCAGAAAAAAGGTTCAGCATCATCTTTATTAAGAAATCTTTATCAACTCTTCTATGTCCCCTGTGCTACAAAGCTTAAACATGCATCTTTTACAAGAACATTGTAAACTACAAGTTGCATTATTCTCTCTGATCACCTCCTACAAACAAGACCTGGCTCACCTTCTCAAAATAAGCATTCAACACAAGACATGTAATTTCATTGGCATGACAAGTAAGCTTTATGTCATACAATCAAGTGTACCTTTCTATGAAAGTTATAATAAATATTTTATAGTTAAGGCTTTTGAGGGACATTCCACCTTTCAATTTTAAGGAAGTCTTTCAATATACACACACAATCAGAACTCTTTAACAACTGTAAAATGAATCTTATCTATTTGTCTTTGAAAATACATAGATTTAAAGATGTATCTGAAATATTTATCATGTGGACAATACTCCAAGCAGGGCTGGGGTATGCTGAGTATTTCAGTCACTCCTAATTTATCTAGGTTCTTTCTCATTTTCTTCTTCCCTTCTTTTTATTTTTCCCAAAGCTCCAACTTCCTAAGTCTATGATTTGACAAAATGGCTTTGCTCTATAATATATACTTATGCATAAATTTGATAGCATTTAACATTTCATCACCTTTATCTGGTTATCTTAAGTGATGACTTAAAGTATGACTATATTTCATACCATGACCTGTCCCACTTACTTTAAGTAACTGCTTTTTTGTGAAATTACCTTTGCATAAGTTTCTCTGTTAGTATCTAATCAGTATAGAAGAATTTTGTTGCCAGTAAGAAGACTTGTAGAATTTTGCCCATTTTACTTCAGTGTTTTTTTGTTCCACTTGGAAATACAGGTCTGTGGGTTGAACTTGTAGCCCTCTCTTGTGATCCAATTATGTTTCTTCAATATTGATTTGTCCTTCATTTGATAGAAATGTATTATATTTTGTGTTAATGTTTAAGACATGTTTTGGAGAAAGTGTCTGATATAATAAGATGTTTACAAAAAGGAGGCTTTTTAAAAGGATAGCTGAATGAGAAAATAAGAGATTTAATTTAGCAGGATACTGTCTTTTAAGTATATATATATATATACACATACACACACACACACATTATACAAATAATAAACTAGTAAGAATTGTTTGTACAAGACCTTAGGGTCACAGAAACCTACAAATTAGCTTTTCATGCTATTGTATTTTTTATGAATTATAATACCACTTTTAAAATATTTCATCTGACACAATAAGTATATTTTCCATTTTCCTTTTCCATTTCTTTTCTTTAATATCACTGTTTTCTTTTTCTCACCTGAATCTAAGCTCCTTATAAATGCCTTCATTTGGGGGGGAAAATATATATATTGTTCATAGACCAAACTACCATGAAAAGCAAGTCAAAAAATGGGCAGAACCAAAAATTTTCTCAGGTCTTACAACAAATATGGATGACACTACAAGAAATAGTTTTTTCCATGTTTTTCAATTAAAATGGAATTATTTTAGATTGATTTCTTTATATTCTGTGTAAAATTACATTGTACTTCATTATTGTTATTTGGCTTTGTGTGACTGGGAATTCATATCCAGTTTGGAGAAACAGAGCCTTGTTCCTAGGCAATAAAACATGTGGATGTATTTTCTTTATACATCCCATAAAGAACAGGACTATCTCAGTTCCCCCTGTACCTATCAACAAGCATTACATGCAGGTGCCAATAAGGGAAACCCAATACAGGCTTTGGAGAATACTCATAATGTTTCTGAAATATGTCATGAAATACATCAGTAAATTGTACATGTTTTGTGAAAAGTAACACTACTATATTTATAGACAGATTTTTATATACATTCATGCATAGGTAATTTTTTAAAGATACTATTTACCCTAAAAATCTGAAAAGAATTAATCCCAGAAAAATAATCAAAAGTTTAATTAAATACATTAATTTTACCAATGCCAAGAAGAATTAGATTATCTCCATGACAGTGTTTGTTCCTTTGATTACTTGTCTTCATATCTGAACATTCATACTTCTTCAAAGAACTATGAGCAATACATTTTTAACAAAATCACAATGATTGTTATTTTCATAAAGATTTATTAATACTGACTGCTAAATAAAAATGTCAGAGACTGTAAATATCATGCATAAAAAGCATAAAGAAATGCTACATTGGTCTGAGGACAAATAGAAAATGTAATTTACATTCTGAGTAAAAAATGAATTTCTGGTAATGTTAGGCAAAAGCAGACTTGAAGCTAAAAAGTTGATGGTTCTCATGATAGTTGTGTAAGAAGCCAAACTTGGAACAAATTCAGGCTGCAGGCAGTGTACAAACAAGGATGGCCCTGGGCAAGACTGGCAGACGGGTGCCTGTCCTTAACACTTCTTCCTTTCTAGTCACTTTCCCTAGGTTTCTCCTGAATCTGGAGATCGGAGAATATGTCTGAAGCCAAGTATCAACAAGTCACCACTCACGAAATCCTTTGGGGCCACACTTCACTCTTACATGGCAGTGTTCTGCAAACTTTCTCACTGTGGTTCACTTAGGGATACATGCACTGCTGTCAGTTTCCTTTTTGCAGAAGAAAAGGACTCCACAGTTACAGAATACCTTGGAAAGAAGAAAATAACAACTTGTGTTTTACTGATACACTGCAATGTGCAGTGCACAGCCAGACCTAATAAAGAGCAAACATAAAATCTACCAGAAATTATATAAATATCTGAGTTCATATAGATTGCTTTGCAATCATGACAAATTCAGAAAAGCAAAAATAATTCCCTAGATTTCAAGAATTCTAACAATTTGCATGTGGACCTGAATAGCAAGAATACTGAAAACCTCTCAAGTATTGGTTACAGTCTAAGAACCTGGTGGAATACTGCTTTGAGTTCTCAGTTAACTCTGGTAGCACACAATATAAGTACCTTTGCATGAATAATAACTTCCATCAACCAAGCAAGTAGTATGCACTAGTCTCTATGAAGTTGCACAGAAAAGGCAAAGCTGAGAATATAAGTTTTATTGTGTTTTGTTTTGTTTTTCATCAGGCTAAACTTGGAAGTTACACAGAAGTCCACGGGGTGTGCTTTGAGCTTTAGGGCCCTCTGCATCAGCTCATTGATAATGAACTGAGGCAGGCAGAGACTATTCCCAGATGGAGATTATATTTTTGTACCATGATTTTAGATGGTAAAGGCTATAAAGCTGAAAGCTCCTGGGCTATGAAAAATGGGGGGGGGGGGAGAGACAGACAGACAGACAGAGACGGAGAGACAGAGACACTTGTATCTCAGTAAGCACAGAGATCTATTTTACCCTTCAGAGAATGTCAAATTTTTAGGAATTCTTAGGCCACAACTGGGAAACCAGTGCAAGGAACTTTTAGGGTGATAGCAGTACGAGTAGCCATACCAGCCAAGACATGACCCAGTGCCAAATAAAAATTAGAGGAAATCTGGAGTGATGAGAATATATGAGAGTCAATTCAAGGAAGTGGGCAAACTGCCCTTGTAGATTTAAATTGGTCTTACAGCCCTGCTAATCAAAATGGGGATCTCAACACAGAGATTGCTTGCCTAAAGCCTTCAGTGTAAAATTTGCTCTTGTGCATTGAAGCTGGCGTTTGTAGAGATAGACCTCCTTTTCCTAAGACATTAAATGATCAATGCCAAATGAACAGGCCACATATCCATTTGTCATTCTTCACTTTCTCTGCTGTGAGGCAGTTCAATGTTTAGCATGAAGACTCTGTGACACCTGCAAGCTGAAGCACGTCAGTGTCTGTACAAACTCGAGTGTGCTAATGTGAATTCACTACTTTTAGTCCCGTTATGATTTCCAGGTATATTATTCAGGTACTACTAACGCCTATTTACTGGCATATTTTACCCTTACATGGAGATAATAGATAAGTACTTTATTAACTGCTCTTGAGCACCAAGGCAGGCTATTCTGGCCACTGCCTGGAAATCTGTTGTTTGGATATTAACTTGGAGCATGGGTTTAGATTTTATCAGTTCTTGTGAATAGCTGTTGTTTTTCCCTAAATAAATCTTTGAAGTAGAGCTTTGTCCTGAAGATTTTAGATTTCATTTTCAGAGAAGCTGAGGACACATGCTGCTTGTTTTTTTCTTTACTTTTACCTTTTTCTTCTTGCTTTAGTTGTTGCTATTGTGCGTGATGTTGACCCTAAGGAGACAAGAGGTAGAAAGACAGGAAATGCATTGTTCAGAGTTGGTTTTAGACCCCTTCAGCTTTCTACTTGACCCTCAGTCCTCTTTGTATTTGATCGCGCACACATTCCCAGCACCATCTCCACAAGTGTGCTTGGAAGCTGGCAAAATGAGGGCTGGAAGGTTTGATAAAGCACTTTCCTCATTGATAAAATTGGCAATGACCTTAATCAGTGACTCTAGAAGCTTTTTTGCACTAACAGAAATAACCATTTTTTCCTACTCTGTCTATTTTCTTCATAGGCACTTTTTTTCCTCCTGCTCTTCAGATCTGATACATGTCCCTAGGACTGCGAGGCTTTAGAAAATGGGTCACTGCACTTTTTTTCATTTATATTATGATTATTTTCAGACCACCCCATATATATTTTAAAAAACCTGATTGGAAAAACCTCAAGATACAGAAAAATACATATCTATGAATATAGGAATTAGTCAGGTTAAGGCCATTTTAAGTAATTGGCTTGATTATTACTCTTTAAAACCCAGCACAAAATACAAATTGCTCTGTTAAATGTTATATTCATTGTCTTTCGCTTCCTAGACCTTTGTTATTTTCTGAACGTTTGCAAGGAATGTCAAATTAATAAAAACAGAAAATAGCTTTTGAAAGATAAAAGTTAATAATCAATGATCATTTTAAGTCATTTGATACTTAGAAGCCATAACTTTGATTGCATAGCTAAACACAACAGAACTCCTACATCATTATTCTTCATAAATTAGCATGCAACTTCTATCTTGTGTAACTTTCCAGACATTGAAATAGTTAACTATAGACTGCAGTGAGCTCCCCCCTGTCCCAGCAAATGTAGATGATTCTAGCACACTCTTGGTTCACACTGTGGCGACTAGCTGCACATCATCTGTGTCATAGTGAGAATGGACTGAACAATCTAACTCCTGGAGCCTTCATTTGCTTATCCTGTATACATGCTGCTTTATGGTGTTAATTCGACATAGAATTTATCTTAATGAAAACAAGTCACAACTTGAGAAGAATGAGCAGTCATGTTTTAATGATTGATTTTAACCTACATGTGCTAAGACTAAGTCCTCAATGATTAGGTAATGTTTAGGAGCCCTCTGATAGAAAGTCTGCTTCTCAAAAGGAGAACTGTGGTTTACCAATGATACTAAATCATAAATCAGTAAATAATTAGTATAGTCTTTAAAATTATGCAATTATATCCTGTGAAGGAAGATACTATTAGTACATCTAGGTAAAATAATTATTTAAAACTATTGTGTTTATTCAGATGGTGGTAGACCTCTTAGTTGACAATACTTTATTATCATAATTGAGTAAATAAAAATAGCATATTGAAGATTTTAATGTCAATCATTACTAGTATCATATTATACACAGATATATAAAAATATATGTTTCCTAAAACCTATTATTAAGCTCCTCCAAATATAGTTAGCCAGGACCAAGGGAGATAGCTCAGCAGTCTAAGAACCTGCCAGGCAAGTGCAAGGACCCTACTTTGATCCCTGATACTGCATGCCATGCCAGCCCCATGCTGAGAGCCAATCACGAAAACCAGGTATGGTAGTGCACACCTGCAATTCCAGTGCTGAGGAGGCTGAGACTGGAGGATCACTACAAGTTCAAGCTGCACAGTGAGACCATGTATCAAATGCTTAAGTAAATAAAAGATTTTTTTAACTAAAAAAAGAAACAAATATAGTTAGCCAACAACATCTCTGATCTGGCCACTAATTACATAATAACCTATGATTCCTTTAAAAGATAATAAAAGACTACCTATGATAAAGAAAAATGATAGAGGCAACTAAAAGAGGTACCAAAGAGAGCACAATTGAGGTGCATAGCGACAAACAAGAATTGTTGTCTATGAAGTAGCATCATTGCTTAATAGACAAACTAGGCTATGTTCAAAGTGCTCCTTAGATCAATCCAGATAGGGCATCAAATCAGGGACATGCTACCTAGTACATCACATAGGTAAAACATTCATAGGAGATACAGTGGTACCTTGGTTCACAAACTCTATTCTCTTCACAATTCTGCTCATAAACTGAATTGGACAAGAATCAAATAAAATTTCATTCAAGGTCAACATTGAACCTACCCATTGAACTCAGTTTGGTTCACATCCAACTCAGTTTGCAACCAGAATCATGGAAAGAATTGAGTTTATGAACCAAGGCACCACTAAACGGAATGTATTTCTGGATTATTGGCTGCAACAATATTAGATGATATGACTAAGTCCCTAGCCCTGATTGCAAAAGCCACAGACCTAATAAAATAACTATCAAAGACTATTTATCAGTATGACTAGAATTCAGCCCACACATTTCTGTGTAGAAACATTTATGTTGTTCAGTTTGGAGTTCCAAAGCCACAGCTTGTCCCAAATGCACTGGAATCCACGCTTTCCTCACCCAACTATTGTGCATACACAAGTGGGAAGACTACAGAACTCCACCAACTCAAGGCACACATGGTGATGAGTAAAACCCAGGGAGCTGACTGTAGAAGCTTGCTATCAAATTTTGAAGTCATAATCCTCTCATAACTAATTGGAGAGGCCAGAGTCACAAGTGACCTCAGAGTCCTTAATCCTAACTTTAGGAATCGGTTTATCTCCAATTCTACCTTCACCACAGCACATTTACTATCTATTCACCACACCAGCTTCTTATGAGACACCTAAAAAGCTAAAATATGAGGAACCAGGACATCAGCTACTTGAACTATGAAAATGAGCCATGGATCTGTGGATTTCACTACATAAAAATTCTGCAGTTTTTCTCAAGTTAGAAACTATAAGCTGAAGTAACATGAGGTCTATTTCCTGCTACTCCAGCTTAGAATGCTGTAGCATGCCTTCAGATCCACAAAATTGGATATGAATGCCAGCCTGGAGCTTGGATAACAATTAGGAAATCAATGGGCCACTGTAGTCCCTAGTGTGGCCAGAAGACAACCCACTGATGGGATCTGACTTTTTGAAAGATAGCTCTTGACACATTTTTTCTTGCCTTATTTTTGGCTACTTCCTTTGTAATATTTGGATAAAACAGTACCACCTTATAAGTTTGTTGAGAAGATTAAATAAATTAATGCTCATCGGACATTCAGAACTAACATGTGTCTTAATAAATATTAACTTATACCTTGCCATCATCTGTATTATATCCCAAATGAACTGATGAGCTAGGACTTGTAGTGTGGCTTCAGGTCTAGCCCCTACAGACATGAGATTTCTGACTGTACAGTCCCACCTAGAACACAAGGCCATCCGGGACTTGAAAGCCGAGTGGGCTCAGAGGTTTGCCAGGTAAACATTAGAACTCAAGCACAGGACTCATTCATTATACCACCCTCAGCCTTTCTTTGAAAATAAGTCTAAGGAAACACCTCTCATCATGCCTGTCTCTAAGACATTCCATGTCCAGATATCTCCAAACTGTGGGAGAGAGGCATAGTCTTGCTAAAGAAAAATACACTTTAATCACCAGCAGGGACCCTTTGTCCTCTAAGTTTACTCATCTGTAGAGAGCCCTGTTATGCTGAGAACACCTAAGAGAGCCATTTCACAGGACAATTACCTACTATCACATAAGATACTCCACTCAGAGTGATTTTTCAACTTTTTAACTAGTAAGGCAGAGGCACACATTATCTGTATAACTTAGTACTGATGCTTCTGTACAAAGATTATCAGCCCAGCCCTGTTGCCCCTAAGTTTTTATGATCACCTAGTATCAAACCAAGTCGACAGCAAAAGAGGTAACCACTCTTCAACATGGATCCTGCTTGAATTTCAAAGCATTCTACATTGGAACACAGCCCCACACAGCTCTCCTCACTTGATTTTCCTAACACCAGGTACTTCTGGTGAGATTCCTTCCTCTCCCCTCACAGCTTCCTCCTCTTCAAGTACTAGTGAGACTGTCCTGGTTCCTCTCTCTTTATAGTCTAGATGCTTACATTACCTTCATGGTCACTTCCTGAGACTTGAATTTTTTTTTCACTTCCATCACTTGGACCAAATTGGTACAGACTCCCAAAAGACCTACATGCATTATCAGATTTCATTGTAATCCCTGGGATCAGTTTGTCACAGAGAGGTGGGAGCTTCATGAGCCCCAGCTTTACATCTTTCTTGTACACTGCTGGACCCTTAGCCTAAAAATGTGTGTGGAACATAGCAAGCCTCAAAGGTTTATGGGTGTTTCAATTATTCTGGAAAATTTCTTAACTTCTTTAAGAAACTACCTTAACTTCTTTTGATTTCATATGCCCAAACCCCAAAGCATGGTTGTTTTGTCCCAGGAACCTGTTCTGTCCTCTCCTCGCATTCTTCCTTCTTCTATCTCTGCCATTCAGAGATCGTACCCATCATTTCTTCTCCGCTGAAGTCTCAACCCTCCAGGAAACATGGCCCTCTTTCTGTTTGAAGCCTCTTCTTCCCTCCTATATCATAATAATGCATCTGCCTCTTTTGTGCACTCATAATTTGGAGGTGTTTATTATACATTTTATTTATGTAGTTTTGGGAAAAGTGTTGTATCATATGGCTACAGAATTGTGCCAACTCGTACACGTGAAGATACTTGGCAATTGTTTGTCACACCAATTGTTGAGTGAATGAGGTATTTTAAAGGTTTATATAGACAAATGCAGTGATAGATAGATAGATAGAGATACATATATATAGATAGTTAGTATAGAGTTAATATATACAGTTAAATGAAAATTAATGTCTCGTAGTATAGAAATGTTTCTGTTTTTTCTTTCTCCAGGCCTGTACCACACCAGTACATTTATTTAGCGACTTGAGCTCACTGCAGAGAACTGAAGGAGGATACGCCTTTTTCGTAAGTAGTTTATAAATTTCTATATCAGATGGGAATTTAAAACTATTGTCTATGACTCCTATTTTGTTCAAAGGCCTGGTCCATGAAAATGTGAGCTGTTCTGGTAACTTTGGAAAGTAGAAAGACTTGATGAAGAACATTTTCCAAGACTTGTTATGTCTTATAAACATTAGCATAAAATCTTTGGGATTTATACAATGCTAAGTAAATTCTATATCTTTTTGGAAGAAATGTATGTTTTAGGGTAAAATGGTTTGAAGTAAAATACCACCCAGTCTGGTAAACATACAGCTTGTAGATGCACAACTTGATGGAGCTTCATAAAGTGAGCACACGCCTCTAATCCAGGCATAGTATGGCTGGCAACCAGTTACACTTGAGCCCCCTAAAACCTGAGCCCCTTCTAGTTATACCCCTCCCCAAAACACTCTCCCACCCTCATTGAAGGTAATCACTGTCATGACCTCCAATATTGTAAATTAATTCTCCCATATTTAAATTCCATACAATTAGAGGGACAATCTTTTAAATGATTTTTAAAAAGAAAAAATTGAAAAAATATGGGGCCAGGGAGATGGCTCAGTAGAATAAGCACTTTCCTGGCAAGCCCAAGGCTCTGAGTTCAATCCCCAGTTTCAAAAAAAAAAAAAGAATTCGAAGACCATTTTCTATTTATGCAATGGCTGTTTTGCCCAATGTTTTGAGAGTTGTATTGGTGTTTTTGTTTGTTCGTTTATTGGTTTTTGTGGTGCTGGTGATCCAATGCAGGGCCTTGTACATGCAAAGCAAGAACTCTACTTCTGAGCCACATCTCCAGCCTACTTGTATTGGTTATTCTTACACCTAGGAAACATCACATGTTTTAATATAGGGTCACAGCTAATTGAAGACTGTTTTCAATTTTCCCCTCATATTTGTTCATAATAAATTATAGTTTGCCCAAGATCAGGAAATGTATTCATCATGTCAAATGTTTACAGCAACTGGCTTTTATGATTAAAGGATTTTCTTTTAGCATTGACTGATTAAACTGGTAATTAACATGGGATGAAGATTTTGTCTGGCTCCTCAAAGGAACCAAAAAATAAAGATATACTTAGATCAGCTAAAGGCTTAATAACATATTTGTTAAAGCTCTATTGTATTCAGTATAATAAGTGAGAAATAGGATCACATATATTTTTTAAGAAAGATAACTACCTATCTAGTTATTTATTCTAGGGAAGTTGTTATGAACAGCCTCCTAATCCTTGTTAATTTTTAGGCCTCTTCTCAATAAGTAGCAATTAAATCCTAACACTTGAAGTGTTTTCTTTAATGATTCAGATCATATCTTATTGATTGAATTCCTGGAGAAAAAGATATTAGGATTTCTACCTATCCAAAAATCCTCTTTCCCCCAAAATAATGTTGCTGCCCCATTTCTTTCATAAGATTAAATGTGTGGCTTCTCCTCCTCTGTTACTAATTTTCACTTTAAGATATCTTGATATATTTTTTAAAGTAACAATTTGTCATCCAAATCATCTCTTTTCATTTAGTGACGTTATTGATCTAAAAATCACAATGTGGCATTTTATCTAATCTTTCCCATTCTATGTTAATCACATATTCCCCAAAGGAACTCCTTGACTGTTCTCCTAGATTTCAGGATACATTTCAGTTCAGAAAGACATGTAGCGCTCTATACCTAATCACTTCAGCAGATTCTTAAAAGTGTGTTTAGTTTATGTGAATTGCGTATGCAAGAAAATGTTTAAAGTAATAATCCATACTAAAGTTTTCTTTAAAACTAGTAAATGTCTACCTTTCTTAAAGGATATATATATATGTATATATATATATATATATATATATTACATCATTTGAGTTAAAAATTAAAATTGCTATTAAAAGATATAATTTGACAATATCTGAAATTTAAAATATTGGGGAATGACAAAAATTGATACTTTTGGACTATATTCCATTCAGTTATTAATGTGCATAAGTGTGAAAACAAGTACTTTCTGAAACAAAGGCAAGGTAACTCTTCCCATCTGACCCCAATCGGCAGTCACTATTTTAGTTTGTGTCATGGGGATTAATTTTGCCTCTCCTTAATTTCATTTATATATCTTTGTACAGTATGTACTCTTTTTTTTTTTTCAGTACCAGGGATTGAACGCAGGATCCTGTGCTTCCAGGCAAGCACTTATTCTACTGAGCTCTTCACTTGTTTGCTTTTTGTTTCTAGCTCCTTTCATGCATCATGATGTTTTAGAGTTTCCTTCCTGGCATTGAATATAATAGTCATAAATTTTAATGCTTAGTAATATTCCACTGAATTAATGTGCTAGAGTTCCCTAGACCATTCTTTTATTGGACTTTTGGGTTTTTTCCAAGTTTTGGATATTATGAAGACAGCGGCTACGCACACCTTTGAACGTGTCATTTTCTGACCAAACGTATTCATTGCTGTTGAGATGCTATCAAGAAGTAACATTTCTGGACGATAGGCAGGTGT
>NDGN011455869.1:0-16683 GCA_002564285.1 Tympanoctomys barrerae
AGGGATTGAACTCAGGACCCTGTGCTTGCCAGGCAGGCGCTTATTCTACTGAGCTGTCTCCCCGGCCCCAACAAAAACTTTAATAATGAAGGTCCCAACATCACAGGTGTAAGCAAATTATACCCACTTTTTAAATACTGTGAGGGCCGGCGGTATAGCTCAGCAGACTAAGCACTTGCTTGGGTAAGCACAGGGGCGAGGGATTGCACCCTGGCTCTGCATGCTGCGCCGGCCCTGCCCCCGGGTGCACTGAGCCAGCGATGGAGTCCGGGTGTGGTAGTGCACATCTGCAATCCCAGCGCTAGGGAGGCAGAAATCAGGAGGACCACTACGAGTCTGGGTTGTGTAGTGAGGCCCTGCACACACACAAAAAAACCTTGAATACTGTGCACAACATGTTCGGGACATTTAGCTGGTAAGGCCTCTGATAAGTTTTTGACTCAATTGAATATCAGAATTCACATTTACACTGTCTACTTCATACACAGATGGTTGAGTAAAGGTTAGCTTTGTTTAGTAAGATATGAGTACTCTTTTGTTTTATATTCTCTGTGCTTTATTAAAACTTTAGGGGGCTGTGGAGATAGCTCAGCAGTCTAAGCACCTGCCTAGGCCAGCACAAGCACCCGGGTTCTATCCCCCATACCACATGCCTTGCCAGCCACACCCCTGGGCACGCCAAGCTGGCCACCAAGACGGGGCATGGTGGTGCACACCTGTAATCCCAGCACTGGGGAGGCTGAGACAGGAAGATCACTCTGAGTCTGAGCTGCATAGTGAGGCCCTGTACCAAATACATAAAACTTTAGATGAGTCAAGATGTTTTGAAACTTTATTTTTCAAAAGTATCTTAAGTATCGTATACTTAAAAGTATCTTAAGATATTTTTTCCGTCTCTGTGATTGGACGCAGCACTTCATGCCTTATCAAAAGCACGGCCATTGGTACACACTGACTGAATCAGGGCCACCACAAAAGAGGCGACACATCTGCCGTCAGCACCTCCCCGTGTGTTCATCTGTAGGACACTTTACTTAGGTTGTCTGTACCAGGAAGTGGAGCTCAGTTTCACGGAGCTGTAGGACAGTAGTGGGGTCCCGCGTGCTCCTTTGGGTGGCACCCCCGACCTACCGCAGGGTCTCTGCTCTCCCCTGGGCCCCGTGGCTCTTGTGGAGGACGGACTGCACAGCACGGCCGTCTCATCAGTGCCTGTCACATTCCGCTGTCCACCCTGCCGGTTCCAAGTCCTTTCGTTCAAATGCTGCATTATGCTGTATTTTCATTCTTTACCTTTGGGCCTGTTGTGTTTCTCCTTTTATTTGTCATTAAAAGAATGCATTAAGCTTTCCTTTTCTCTGTGGGGCTCATGCTGGTGTTCTCTGATTCTTTTCCATAGCTCCTTGATTATGGATACAGTACCCACTATGATCTCTCCGATCATATTTCATATAGTGTTATGAGTCTCTTTTCAGTCGTGTGCCTCAGCTATCCGGGTTTCCTGTTGTTTCTTCTCCACATCTCTGTCTCTCACAGCCGACCTTCCCCTTCCTGCCTGGTGATCCCTGACTAACCCTGCATTCCCCAAGATAAAGGACTAAACTTCTCTTCGATGGCTCTGTGTACTTGTCTGGGCTTTGCAACTTTAGGATGGGTGCTTTGTCATCTGGAGGTGTCCAGGTCTCTGGCCTTCTTCCTGGGAATAGGCTGAAGGCCTTGGCCTCCTGGGGACAGCGTGAGGGAGCTGCCTGCGAAGGTTCTGCCGCCCAGTGCAGACTTTCACTAGGTCCCTCCGTGCTTGCCCCACTTCCCTGAGGCTGCCGTTCTCCAGCCTGGGAGTTCTGCCCTGAGGGCAGCTGCCCTCGTGTATATCTTTAGCCAGCCTTCCTATTTAAATTAACCGTGGCCACAGATGGAGGGGGCTTCCCTTCCTGGCGTCCCCTTACCAACAACTTTGTATATTTGCATATCTATATCAGCAAGTAAAAGATTGAGAACTCTAGGAAAGATTCAATAGTCAAGGAGAAAATCTCTTATATTATTTTACTCAAGAGAATATTAAGAAATAATTAAGGGATCCGAGACGGCTCAGCAGCGTAAGCAGCTGCCTGGCAAGCCCAAGGTCCTGAGTTCCATCCCCGATACCAAAACAAGAAAAGAAATAATTAAAGCATTTATGTTGGTTGATAACTCTTCCATTGTTCACTTTTCCTTAAAAATATTACATAAGCGATTCTAGTGACATATGTAAGTCACAGGTATATTTAAAAATTTTAATGCCCACTTTAAAAAAGAAATCGGTAAAATTATATTTTACAAGTTATCAAAAAGTTATTTCAAATATATAACCAATAAAAATTATTGAGGTTTTTTAATATTATTTTTTCCTAGTAAACTTTCAAAATCAAATGTGCTCTTCAAAACAGTGATTTTCTTTCCTTAGGTTAATTTGTATAAATTTTCACTTTGAAATCCAACGTCCATACCTTCGGACACCAGTCCTGTGCCATCCCTCTCCAGATGAGGAGCTGGGACACAGCACATGGCCAGCCGGCCCCAGAATGGGAACGCTGAACTTTCCCAATGGTTTTAACGTTTTCAGTCCTCAGCCTAATTGTGGGCTCTGGAGCTTGGAGGTCCCAGACCACAGGATCCGGGGAAAGCTGGTTGCAATTTCACCAACTCCCCACGTGGTGGCGCGCGTTGCCTAGCTCCGTCCACTTTCTCACGCTCCTTTCAGAAACATTGAAAAATATCCACCAATTTTCTTTTTCTCTGTTTTCTGTGGATTGATGCCTCTTCCAAACCATATTAGTATGAAAAAAAATAAATTTTTAAAAAGCCATGTTAGCAGGATGGTAGAACATATAGACGATCTAACTATAGTTAACCAGAATCTCATTTGTGATTTTAAAAACCACCGTGTATGATCCAGGCCCCGCTCACAAGTCATGTTCTGGGACCGCTAGACCACGTAGTCGCTCTGCTCCCTGTCGGCACTAACTCTGTATTCTTCCGGGTATTCTGTCCTTGTCTCAAAAGACGAGCGTTCTCTCTGACCTACCCTATTTGGTTTTTAAAATGTGGCATTTTTTGATTCCACATGAAGAAGCTCACTTAGCACTTGTCTTCGTTTTGTGTGTCTGGTGTCCTTCATGTCACACCGTGATCTCGGGTATCATCTGTGTCTCAGCAAATGACAGGATTTTGTTCTTTTTTCTTATGGCTGAATTCTATTCCCTTGTATTTACATACCCCATTTTCTTTATCCACTTGTGAGTTGGAGGACACTTTGGTTATTTCCTTTTTTAATTTTATTTTTTGCTATTGTATACAGTTCTGCAGAAGCTGGGACAGCTTTAGTAGCCATCATACTACTGTCAGCTTCATGATACCAGCATTTTTAAGGCACCCATTATGAAAAACAGTGTAGTTTTTCATTCATGCCTCCCAGCAGTGGGACTGCTAAAACTTACGGTAGTTCTGCTTTTAATATTTTGGGAGCCTATATTGTTTTCTATAATGACTGCACTCAAAATGTTGATACCATAAAAGTTGCACAGGGGGCCACAGAGATAGCTCAGCGGTCTAAGGCCTGACTAGGCCAGCGCAAGCACCCAGGTTCCAGCCCTGGTCCACTTGCCATGTGGGCCACCAAGACCGGGCATGGTGGCATACGTCTGTAATCCCAGCGCTGGGGAGCCTGAGACAGGAGGATCACTACAAGTCCGAGCTGCATAGTGAGACCCTGTGCCAAAAACATAAAAAAATAAAATTAAAAAGTAAAATAAAAATTGACAATAAAATGATGGTTACTAAAGGCTGGAGAGGATGGGAATAGGAAGATTTCATTAATGAATTGCAAGTATCAGTGTATTTCAGTTACTGCTACAAGGGAACAAGAGGCTCAGGTGTGCTATTACACTATAGGGTGACATTCAAATATATTTCAAAAGACTAGAAATTTTTTTTTTGCAAGTTTTTACCATAAAGAAATAATAGGACCGGCCAGATAACTCAGCAGATTAAAGCACCTGCTTAAGCAGGGCACGGGGACCAGGGTTCGACTCCGGAATGCCGTGCCGGCCTCACCCCTGGAACACACTGAAACAGCGAATGAAACTGAGTGTGGTGGGCACACCTGTAATCCCAGTGCTTGGGAGGCTGCAAATAGGAGGATCACTACGAGTCGGATCTATGTAGTGAGACCCTGTAGACCCTGTACGAAATACATAAAATTTTTTTTAAAAATTTGAAAAGAAATAATAGTTTAAGGACAGAGATATGTTTCATGGTTTTCTTTTTTTGAGACAGGATCTCCCTATATAGTTCAGGTTGGCCTCAAATTGTACCCTATTGCCTCAGCCTCCTGAGAGCTGGGATCACAGGTGTGTGCCCCCACACCCAGCTTAATCTGACTTGATCATTATGTACCATGTATGCATATTAAAACATCATATAGTACCCCATTTTTATATCTTTATGTGTCATTCAGTTAAGTGAATTTAATTTTTAAAGGCTGGCATAAACTGCATACATGGGGATCCATAAATCTCAAGCACATTTCTGGGTGAACTCTCACTCGAGACCACGTGTGTTAACAGCTCAGGTCAAGGAACAGAGCTGTGCTTCCCAGTACCCGAGAAGTCTCCGGGTGCCCCGCATCCAGCCGTCATCCCGCTGCCCCCCTGGGGGTGAACCTCTCTTCTGATCACTAAACCCATGGATTCACTTCTCCTAGTTTTGTACTTCATGTAAACTCCTCACATGTATTATGGGCTCGTTGTACATTATATCACTGCACTTTCTCTTCCCCCACCCCCCCAGATGGCATCTCTCCGTCCCATATAATAAAGTTAATTGGGCCAGGGAGATAGCTCAGCAGCATAAGCACCTCCCTGGCAAGCGCAAGATCCAAGTTCGATCGCCAGTACCACCTAAATAAATAAATAGGTAAAGTTAGTTGTAACTGTTCCTCTTCCCCTCCCAAGATGTCGCATGTCTCCCGTCTAATGCCTTACCTCTGTGTGAGACCATGACCACGCAGAGCAGGACGTTGGCAGGAGAAACCCCAGACTCTGCGGGGTGCACGCCTGTGCTCTGCGCCAGGTTCCACGTCCCAGGGATGTGTTTCTCCAAGTTCTTAGAGACAGAGGCAGACGCGTGGCTCTGCGTGGAGTCGTGGCAGGCACACCTCTGCCCTACAGGTGTGCGTGGCACGACTGCCAGCAGGGGCCCGTAGCCCTCGGCGCACGGGCGGCCGGGCAGCCGGTGACCGCCACCCCCCTTCTCTGTTGCAGAGCCTTGCCCCCCGAATGCCAGATGCTGCTCTTTTCAGCAACCTTTGAAGACTCTGTTCTGCAGTTTGCTGAGCGAATCATTCCTGACCCGAATGTAATCAAGTTACGAAAAGAGGAGCTGACCCTGAACAACATCCGACAGTATTATGTATTGTGTGGCAACAAAAATGACAAGTATCAAGCTCTGTGCAACATTTACGGAGGCATCACCATTGGCCAGGCCATCATCTTCTGCCAGGTACACTTCTGCGTGCGTCCTGCTCGAGCCCAGATGGCCCAGCAGGGGGAGGCTGGGAGGGAGTCATGGTAACAAGTGCCGTATTACCAGGCGCCAGTGCAGCCCTTCTGGTTTAATCTTCAGAGGCGCTCTGACTAGAAATGATCTGTATTCTATGAGTGAAACTCAGAAAAGTTCACATCTGCAATGTGATGCTGCCTACAGGTCCTTGTTAAAGGGCCTGCTTCTAGCGCTTCCCATTTAGGTTGCTGTTTATAGTTTTTACACATACCCTTTGGCAGGCTAAGGGTGCTGCATAGTATTAGTGTCTCCTTATGTTTAGTTTCGGCTTATCCCTGGCTTTCTCTCATTTCCATGCTGTGTGTGGTGCCTCCTCACCCACCGTGTGGCCACGCGAGGCTCCTGCGCCCCGTGCCCCCGCTCCGCTGCAGTACCAGCACTTTCCGGGAATGTGAACAGCACTGAAGGCTTTGTAGACTCAGGGAAAGCTCGGCTGTGCTGCAGGCCAGCCGTGTAACCTTGGGCAACTTTTCTTCATGTTTTAGTTTTGAATTTTTTGGGGGGGTCCATTTTAAAGTTTTTTTGAGTGTAATTGGGTAGCTACTTTATTAAAATGTGGTCAAAGCACATGCCTGGCACGTGCAAAGCCTTCTTGGGGTGTGTGTCCTCTTCATTATTACAATATGTAGCATTTTGTCATCTGAACTCTGGGAGAGCTGGGCATTTTCGGGGTGAGAAAGCCAAAGCTCTGGTTGAGAGGAGGTGACCCTCAGAAGCGCAGGCAGCAGAGCTGAGCAGCTGAAGCTGGAGTGGTTCCGCATGCAGGACAAAGCCTGCCCGCAGCACAGCGCCGGGGCTCCGCGCAGCATGTGAACGGCCTTTGCAGCTCGGCAGCTGATTGCTGGGTGGAGAGGCCAAAATTAATAGCAACCTTTTATGGGTATAAATAAGCGTTCTACCAGTCTTGGGCAGTTCCTCTTCTTGGCTTAAGAGAAAGAGGACCTCCACCTGACCCAGCTATTTTCTTGTCTGTCTTTTCCTCATTCTCACCACAGTTCCTTCCTGGGCTACAGCAACAGACCCTACACAGCAGGGGAACTAAGGCAGGTTCTAAGGTCCCTAAAGGGCGGAAGGTGCCTGGAGCAGAACTCCCTGCAGGCCCGTCCTCCCCAGCCCAGCCTCACAAGCGCAGTTGCTCTGCTGTAACCAGGGTGCTGTGCTGGGTTTTGTTTTCACGCAGACACGTGGAAACGCCAAGTGGCTGACTGTGGAGATGATGCGGGATGGCCACCAGGTGTCCCTGTTAAGCGGGGAGCTGACCGTGGAGCAGCGAGCTTCCATCATTCAGAGGTTTCGAGACGGGAAAGAGAAGGTTCTGATAACCACCAATGTGTGCGCTCGAGGTGTGTGTGCGTTTAGAGTCAGGGATGGGGATAGCTTACACATGATGCTGCCCTCGCTGTAAGTGTTGAGTTTGGTGAGCTTAGACCAGCATAGACAGGCTTGTGACTGTCAGTAATCAAAATGTAGAACATTGCCCTCTCCCCAGCTTCCCCCACATTCCTGCAGTCAGGCTCCTCCCCTCACATGGCCCTTGTGACAGCTGATCAGATGCCAGACTTCTGTCCATAGATCTATCTCTTCCAGCATGCCATAAATCAAGTCATTCACGCAGAGCCTACACGTCAGACCTACAGCATGCCTTTGAGTTCCATCAGCATTGTAATGTGTATCGACAGCCCCCTCCCCTTTTTAATTGCTAGTAATTTTCCACTGGTGGCTCATTCATTCACCAGTTGGACATTTGGACTGTGTCCAGTTTGAGGCTATTTTGAATACAGCTTTAACAAAACTCATGTGTAGATCTTTATGTGGACATGTGTTTTCGTTTCTCTTGGGTAAATACCTAGGAGTGAGACTGCCAAGTCATGTGGTAGGTGTATGTTTAGCTTTATAAGAAACTGCCAAGCTTCCCCACAGCACGGTTGTGCTGTTTGTGCTCGCAAGGCGGAGCAGCTGGTCCACGTCCTCACTGGCAGCTGACTTGTACCACTATAGTGGTGTGACTCGTCCTAGAATCTGTGTGGTGACATCTCACTGTGGCCTTCATTTGATTTTCTCCAATAACTAATGTTGAGCATCTCTAAGTTGATTTTAGTTTTACTGCTATGAGTACTGTGGAAAAAATCGCTGCTTCTGGAGCAGCCCTCCGGCTTTCTCCTGTGTCCTTGCTGAGACCCCGTATTCGAGCTGTTCCCCAGTTCATTCTGAGTTCAGCAAGTAGCGCTGATAGACTGCGCTGTTCACAGTGAGGGCGAAGCGCTGCCTCTGGAAACAGGCCCCGAGAAAGGTTCCGAGCCAGCCGCTCAGAAGTTCACCCCCAGCCTCCCGCCTCTCTGGAATGGCCTTACCGGCCGCCCTTTCTGCGGTGAGGGAAGGAAGCGCTGTGTCCCATGCTGCCGAGCTGGTACCCACTGAGCAATGCGGCCTTTGATCTGCGACTAGTGTGAGAGACCAAACCTTTCATTTTAGTAGCTACATGGGCTAACAGTGGCCATGCTGGGCAGAGAAGGCCAGACCCAGAACGTGCGTGTGCAGCTTTTTGGCTTGCCTGGGGGCACTGAGGGAAAAGGAATTGTCTTGGGTCACATATATAATATTAAAAAATAAAAAATTAAATACATAATGTAGTTAATATATAGATACAAAACTTCCTTTTTATATTTGAACTTGCTTTTTTATTAAATGATACAAGTGCAAGTTTAGTAAATAAGAAGGCTTAAGTATCTGCTTAGTTACAGTAATTGCCTGTCTCCCAGGGACACGCATTCGTAGGTCACGTAGGCTAACTAGTGCTTTCCGCAATCACTGTGTTCCACTTGCCAGCTCACGAGCACACGGGATGGCTGGCATGCGCAGGCTTCCCTTCCCCTGTGTGGGGGACACAGAAAGCGAGCTTAGCCCTGCACCGCGCCTGCCCTGCACGGCGTTCTGTGGTCACCTCTGTGGTCCATACTCAGCAGCCGCCAGTTGAGTCATGAGAAATAGCACTGAAAATGGTGACACCATTGCACGTTTATGATCCTGTAGGGCCACATCACTGGCCATCCAGAGCCACTGGCTGGACACACCTGCCCTAGATAAAAAAAGGGCACAGTGAGCTCTTGCATGGCGGCCAGTACAGAGCGGGCCAGGGTCACGACCCGAGCACCTTGTTAGTTGGGAGGCGGAAGGCCCACCGGGTCAGGAAGTCTTCCCAGGTAACCTCTGAATTGAAAGGTGCTGAAGGGAGGGTAGCAGTGAGATACACCCGACAGGAACCCGGTGGTTAAACTCAGAGCGGCAGTGGCAGTCGCTGGCCCGGGGTGCACAGCAGCTGCACCCCACTGGTGGCAGGAATGCGAGGTGGCACGGCCACTGTGCACATTTCCAGTTTCAGGCCAGATGTTTCCAGGCCAAATTAGCAACACTTGATGAATGAGTTGGGAGAGAATTACAGTGAGCTTGGGAAGCGGCTGGATCTTTTGCCTGGCATGTTGCAGCTGTGGGTTAGGAGCGAAGGAAGTGAGATTCTTGGCGGCTTGAGGTCGTGACTGGCATGCGTGTTAGCCTGCATGACTTGGGTAGAGCTTCTGAGCACAAGTTCTACAACCTTGCTGGGGTGGCTGTCATGGGAAAGATTAGAAAGTGCGAGAAGGGACAGAGGAGAAACCAGCTGGCAAGTTTTCCTAAGAGTCGAGGCAAGAGACGATCCAAGGAGAAGAGTGGGGAAGGGAGCAGAGTGTGCTCCAGTGAAAAGTAAAGGGTTGGAGGCTGCGGGCCCTGCTGGGGAGTTCATACAGCGGAGGCAGAGATGGGGGCCGCCTCTGGCTAGGTGAGAGCACACCCCACCTACAGGCGTACACTCCTGTGCACACACGTGCTTCGTACAGCTTGATGTTTGCACTCACATAGAATCAGCCACTATTCACACTTAGACATCTGAGCATGAAGGCCAACAGCTGCCTGAAATAACTCCATTATGTAAAGCCAGGTGACTTCCAAATTGTCTCCGTTAGTGAGAAGTCATTCAGCACTTGAATGGCTGTCTTAAGAAAATATCACAGCCCTACCTGTCCTTCCTATACTAGGGATTGACGTGAAGCAGGTCACAATTGTTGTGAACTTCGATCTCCCAATAAACCAAGCGCATGAGCCTGACTATGAGACCTACCTCCACCGCATTGGACGCACAGGACGCTTTGGGAAGAAAGGCCTTGCCTTTAACATGATTGAAGTGGATAAACTGTCCCTGCTTATGCAAATCCAGGACCATTTTAGTAAGTAGAACTCCTTTCTCAGTAGGAGCCCGGGGAGTGGGGCCCTGGAGTGTGAGTCCAGAGGCTTGTGGTGGGGAGGCGGAAGCCAGGGGTGGAAGGCTTCTTCTCCACAGGCCCAAACTCCTAACATGAGACTGAACAAATCCTTCTTCCAAGATAAAAGGTAAGTGGAATTCTTATGGGCTCATTCTGGAGTCTAGGTCAGATTTGCGCATCCTATAAGTAATAACGTCCTGTACCCACCCTCTTTGGTCCACATCTTTCCCCTCCTTTTGCTCCACTCTCCCATCTAGGACAGTCCTGAATTCTAACTTCTGTAACCCTTCCTGCACCCCTGCCCCCAGCTGTCTAAACAAGGCGGGCTCTGCCAGCCTGCTGGGGCTCTGGCCTGGCACAGGGCACTAATGGAGCCCTAGGTACACTGTGCAGATGGCCCTGGGAGCCCGTGGAGGTAGTGGGGAGCAGGACAAGAGGAACACTCATCGCCGCCTCGTAGGAGGCAGCAGGCGTGCGTCCCAGGGATGCACACAGGCGCACACACATCTACAACATAATTTTTAAAGGCTTGCAAACTGAGTGTGCTCCATGGGAGGCTGGCTGGAGAAAGTGGGACAGAATGGACGGTTGGGAGTGCCGGCCCGGGTCCTCCAAGCCCAGCCTCAGGAAGTGACCACAGTTGAGAAGCCGTAGGCTTCTAGGCTCTTGTCACTGTTCCTGTGGCCTTTTTGACCCTGTGACCCCTGAATATATACATTTCACAATCTGCACACTTGTGGCTGTTTGGTTGGTGTTACTTTGTTGTCATGCTTTCCTCAAGTTCCTGTCTCAAGGTTTTCTGTGCAAGGTGTCACAGGAACACAGTTGCAAAGGTGTCACTGTCTCCGAACAGTTCAGAGGGAGGTAGCTGGAACGCACTTCCAGGTCCGCCATGGGTGAGACTGGCTCCTTTTCTCTTGTTTCCTTAGACAGCAGTATTAAGCATCTCGACCCTGAAGACATGGATGAGATTGAAAAGATTGAGTACTGAAGAAAGAGCTTATTGTTTGCGACATGGCCTACTTGATGTGAGAATGTTCCAGTAGGTTCCGAAGATAATTTTTTATGTTGAGGTTCTTTCAGTGTGAAACTTTCACAGGTGGCAAAGATAAATGTCATGGTACTTTTAGTTTTAAGACCTGAGGTCTTTTGAAAACCACATTAATGTAAAGCATGTGATCCTTTTGAATAAAAAAAAGCAAGATCCTTTCTTAGTCTGATTTTTATCACCCGAGCAGAGACCTTCTCCCGTAAGCTTCGGCCACGAGATGGCAGTAGGGCAGCGCTGGTTTTGGAATTTGAGCTGGTGGGACAACTGGAAGAGCCAGGCATTTCCAGGCCTCAGGGCCGCCCTGGGGCCCTCCCTTCCCGCGGCCCTCCCCGTCCTCTGGTGGACATGCACATTCCGAGGTGAAGACAGCGAAACCTCTGAAAAGTGCAACGTTGGGAAGACGGTGTTCTGCTTCGGAAATGTTTCGTGTGGCGTCTAGAATTTCAGAATAGCTTCCTGTTTCGCTTCTTCTGCCTTCAAATTAGAGTCACTTATTTCATAATCTTGAAAATACATCTTTATTCTAGATATTCCTTAAAGATAGGCGGGTGGGGGATTTAAAAACAAGCCCACACATTAAAGAAATAACATCCCAGGGAGCCTAAAGGTGTTGCTTTTAAGAAATAATAGCATATCTGGGAAGCGTGGACACTTTCCCGCAAGCCTCATTGAGATGCTTTTATCTCTCACATTTGCTGCTCAGAAGTGAAGCCATGGGCTTGAGGAATGGACAGAAGAGCCGGGCTCCCCCAAAGCTAGAGCAGGCGGGCCCAGGCACCAGCTCTGTCACAGCGCTCTGTTGCCAGAAGCGGCTCCTGTGAATGCTTCTGTCACCCTGGTAGAGATGGCGTTTGGCTTTTATCCCTGAGTACAGCCTTAGAAACACGCCACAAAAGTCACTCGGTTTCCTTCCTGAACATCAGCTCTTTATTGCACACCTTTGTGCTCAGTGCCAGAAAACAGGAGAGGAAGAGGGTACCACAGAAGCGCAGAGGTCAGAGTCTGAGGACAGACTCAGAAGGACCCAGGATTAGACTGCGCTGCAGGACAGACCTGCAGGCTGCAGCTGCTGCGCGAGGCTGGGCAGGGCTTGCTCTGTGGCCAGTTTCCAGAAGAGAGACGCTTAGTGTCTCCGGTAGAAGGGCAGGATAATCAGCAGGCCCTTCCTAGGACCGCCTAGCAATCCCCTAAGCTGAGTCCACTGAGGCAGTGCTCCAGAACCAGGGCAAACTGGATTTCCCTCGTGCCCACACAACCAGTCTCTCAGAGCGTACAGCCCAAAAATCCGGCCTCACATGAGGGAGCTGAAAGCGGAGGCAGGCTGATGGCTGCTCCAGTCTTCCTGCCACTGTGGCCCTTCTCCCTGGACAGGAAGCTGATGGCCGGCCTCTTGTCCATTCAGTATTCACCCTGCAAGTGCCCGGCGTATACCAGGTCTCGTTGAATATGTGTTCTTGTTGAATAAATAAGTTTCTTTTTACCATTTCCTCATTTGCTAACATTTTTTCCTTAATGTTTTCCACCCTAATTTTGAATCCAAATAATGACACAAGATGACTGCTGAGCACAGAAAGCATAACAGGATGTTTGCTTTCACTGTTTGAGAACTGAGCTGGCCTTTCCCCACGCCCCACCCAGCCTTGGGGGATCCTAAATAAAACTATTGCTTGCTTGCCAGTTCAGATCTCTATTGAAGTCCACAGGTTACCCTCGCGAACACCTTCAGTAATCTCCACTTGACAACTGTTCCCACAGGGCCTGCAAGGAGAGGCCTTCCTCTGCCTTCCCTTTGCCCCTGTCCCCACATCCCTTCGGCCACCTAGAGGCAGCTCGGCCATCCTATTTTCCACACGGTCACAGCTGTTTTAGCACTCACTGTCCAGCCTAGTGAGTCCACAGCCCAAGGGCTGCTTGGCATGGTGCAGCACCTTGCTCAGGACTGTAAGCCATTATCATGTCTTTACACATGCCTTGGTCAGGGTCACCCCTCAGTGCCCGCCAAAGGAAGAAGAAAATGGAGAGGCAAGAAGAAACCGAATAGGGATCGGGAAGATGGCTCAGTAGAATAAGCGCTTCCCTGGCAAACGCAAGAGTCTGAGTTCAATCCCCGGTTCCGCCAAAAAAAAAAAAAAAAAAAAAAAGAAAGAAATCGAATGATTTTGGTGCATCTGTGAGCTGGCTTAATCAGCTGTGTATTACTTGGCACCAAATACTAACGTGAATCATTAGGTTTATGTTGGCCAGTCTACTGCTGTTAGTATACTGAAATTCATAATGATGTGGAGCAGGGCTACAGTTTGCAGTGGGAGTTGTGAGCGATGGCCTAGCCTGGGGTAGGTCTGCTGTGATGTTACGTGCTGGACCTGAGGCAGCTCTTAGTAACAGGAAAGGTTAAAGAGCTGGTCACAGTGTGGTAGCAGATCTGACCGCTCCTCCTCAAGAGGCATGCTTGTGTGTGGTGAAAGTGTAGATCCTTCCTAGCACAGCTCAGTCACCGTGAAAACCGCCGGCTGTCTCTGCATGCAGGATCAACAGTGGAAAATCTTACTTGAGGATTTCTGGGAGATGGGGTGGGAATTCGGTACCTTTCCAGAGGGAAGGGTTGTGTCAAGCGTTGGTTTGGTTCTTAGTCCTTGCTTCAAGCAGTGAAGTTCTTCTAAAAAGAACCCAAGCAGGGACAAGCCAGCAGTTGGAGGGGAAGTAGAAAGGAGAATCCAGGTGTATGGCTTCCTCAGCTGGGCCTGCAGCTCACCATCGGAGCCGGGTGTCTTCTCTCAACCATTCCCGCCCATCTTTTCAGGAGAGCCTTCAGGAGCCAGGCGTCCGGCACCTACTCCTTTCCCCAAGGGAGCAGCAGAAGGATCAGATTCTCCTCTAACCTGTCACTCACCCCTCAGCCACTGCCAGGCGTAGTCAGGTGTATCAGGACCCTCTGTTGGGCCAGGGAGATAGCTCAGTACAATAAGTGCTTGTCTGATAAGCGCAAGGTCCTGAGTTCAATCCCTGATACCACAAATAACAAAAAAAGACCCTCGTGTCATTTAACGTACAAACTGTCTTCATACTGCATGTGCTTTGGAGAAGGCCAGTGTTCTGCCCTAGATGGACCTTTCTGTACGTGATTAGACCTATGGCTGAGAGAAGAATATGACACCTCCTGCTTTGAACTTAAACTTCTGGACTCGAGTGAAATACAGGAAACACGCGTGCAGTGCGCTGATTGGTAGTAGAGAAGTCTGTGTGTCTTGGTGGCACCCAGAGGGTGCCACCCTCCCACCCCAGAGCATCAGCCTCCCCCTTCTGCCAAGGTGAGAAACAACCAGAATCTCGAATACAACAAACATGGAGCCCTGAAGAGAGGCTCTTTTCCTCTTGTGTTCAGGAAAACTGGAAAAAAAAAAATTGAATGATAATTCAAAATCTAGAGACAAATTATGACAATTCTCAGAAGTTCTCTTAGGGAATTCATGCTTGCCCATTTTTTTTTGCAATAATAGAATAATCATGAGTTTCTATCTTCCATCTTCTAGGATTTATTTTTCATGAATGAGGGGACCTTTGTATATTTTTTTTCACTGCTAGAAGAAATGGTAACAGTGCTGTTCCCAGCCCTTAGTTTGGGAATCATGCCTGGAAATCTCAGATGAGAGGAGGCGATTTGATGAAGCCCTGCTATGTGCAGAGCTCACAGGGATGCTCAGAGAGAACAGACTCCAGCCTGGTTTAGAGGAAGCCCCTTTGCCAAGTAGTGAGTTCCCCATCAGCCAAAAAGTGCACAGTTACTTGTTTTGGGCGCTGTACTGCTAGATCTTGAATTACTGTGAGTTTGAAATAAAATGATTTTGTATGCCACATTTCCATATTCTAAAACACCACATTTCCAACAAGCCCACGCTGGTGAGCTCCACACGTGGAAGAAGGTAAGCCAGAGAAGCTTTCCACGGAATACCGTTTTCCACAGATGAAAGCAAATGGGGAGCTGAACGCCTACCCTCACCCTATATTAACCTTCAGCTTCATGGCGCTCACAGGTCCCATGGATCATCTCTCTTCATACTGTCATCAGTTTATGCAGAATGCAGATTATTTTGTAATATTTGTATTATAAACGTGATAAAACAGCAAGCAAAAATGGTAGCATAAGAATTATTTTTAAAATCTTATTACTTAGCTGCAATCCTGGCCCTGAGGAGGCTGAGGCAGGAGGACCACAGAGATTTCAAGGCCAGCCTGAGCTTCCTAGTGAGTTCAAGGTCAGCTTGCACTACAAAGTGAGACCTTATCTCAAAAAACCAAACCAATAAATCTCATTATTTAATGATTACGATTTTTTGCCTTGATATAGTCCTTTTCATCTTAACATAAAACACTTCATCATAGTGTGTTATAGACGATATCCTTTTACTTAAAATCTTCAACTTTGATGTTAGTCTTTGGGATTATCACTTAAAAATGATAATTGGGGGCTGGCACGATAGCTCGGCGGTCTAGGCGGGTTCCTAGCAAGCGCAAGGACCCAGGTTCCATCTCCGGTACCACATGCCATGCTGGCCCCACACCACGCTGCCCGCTGAAACAGTAATCCGAGCACTGGGGAGGCTGAGACAGGAGGATCACTATGAGTCCGAGCTGTGTAGCAAGACCCTGGACCAAATACATAAATCTTTTTTAAAAATGATAACTGGAGTATCTAAATTAGTTAACATGTATCTAACTATTTTTGCTCAACATTGATGTGGTGTCCTGTTTTCCAACATTACAATGTAATGATAGATGAAGCTGCAGTGAATACCTTTTTCCAGTATTTAGAATTATTTCTTAGGGTTTGAGATGTTTAGTTTGAATACCAGTTCAAAACACAAAGGCGTGTTCATGGCTTTTGATAAACAGCACCAAGAGCACCGGAGGTATAGCTATTCCAGTGGATAGATGCTCCTCACTAGTTTTTCCTCCCCTCATATGGGGGGATACTTTCATCTTAAACCTGCATGCTAACTTTTTTTGTTGTTTTGTTTTCATTTCTTTTCACACAAGCAGGACTCTGTGTGCAGTTCATTGTTTAAAAACTATCAGTAGTATCCTTTGCCCATTTGTGAGACATTGATGTTTTCCTTACAACGTTTTGAAAAATATATGTGTAGATTGTTTTGTCCAAAAACAGTAGATATTAACCTGTATTTTTTCTGAGTCAGGTTCTCACTACATGTATCAGGCTGGCCTTGCCCTCACTATGTAGCCCAGGCTGGCCTTGAACTTGTAGCCATCCGCCTGCCTCAGCCTCCTGAGCCTGCAATTATAGACAGATATTAACCTTTCTTACTAAAAGATTTTCTTGTTTGTCTGCATTTTAAAATTTATATTATGGTTTAGTGAAATATATTAATTTTGTAGTAAAATGTACTAATCACTTTATAACTTTTTTGGCCTACTAGTTCTAAAACATTACCAATACTTTAGAAAATATTTTATTATACATTATTGTGATTGATTGATTGACTGACTGACTGACTGACTGATTTCCTTTGCCTTTCAAAAGATACTTGAGACTGGGCATCAGGATTGGGAGTATAAAGCCATTCCAGGTAACTTAATGAGAGCTGGTCTCAAAATAAAAGTTTTTTAAAGTGTCTGGGGGTATGGCTTGGTCCTCCCTGTTTTAATCCCCAGCACCACCACCAAAAGAAAGAAGAAGAAGAAGAAGAAGAAGAAGAAAGAAGAAGAAGAAGAAGAAGAAGAAGAAGA
>NDGN011455876.1:0-12553 GCA_002564285.1 Tympanoctomys barrerae
CAGTCTCAATCACAGGCTCAGTGGTCCCCAAGGTGGGGCTAGCATGGTGGCCACTGCACTTTACCTTAGCAGGTGCTTTAGTCCATTGAGTTATCTGGCCAGCCCTGGTTAGCATGTTTTAAGGCTAAAGGCAATGCTGAGAAGGCGTTCTGTGTACCCATAAAACAGGGCATTGTCTGTGTGAACAGTCTGGGCGCCACTGAGAGTCACCCTGTGAATCAGCAGATGAAAGAAAGATGCCTACCATGGAAGAGGTCAGGGTCTTCCTCCTTTTTTGAGTGAAATGTGACATCAAATGTTGGGCCAGTTGTGAATATCTTTGCCTAAGGCCTAGAACTTATTTATCTCCTCTGGGCACTGACAAAAAAGAAAAAATGGTATGGCACACTTTATAAAGCATGTCACCATTTTCTAAGAGAAATGATCTCCTCTCTAGGATCTGACTAAAAATCATGGGCAACTGAAAGCCTAGTTTATCTCTGTGGACTATTAGTCACCCTATAAAAGTTAATTTAAAACAAATTAATCCATAAATCTCTACATTGTCTGCAAATACTTACCACTATAAAAAACCTAATTTAAACCCTTTCCCCTCAATTCTGAATCAGGGTTGCACTGCATTTTAGAAAATGTCTTGCCGGCCCAGAATAAATTGCCAGTTATTTCTTTTCATATTGATGCCTGTGGAAAGTCTAATGATAATATTAGGTAGAGTATGACAATCTCTTAGCGCTCAAAGAGAAAGAGAAAGAACACTCTCTTACATAAGCCTTAATACATAAACTTTATGCATTGCAGAAGTTTTTTAAATGCTGATTCTCAATCTCTTCTTCCTGAAAGTCACTTAGTGGAGTTTCGTAGGTAACGCTTTGGTCAAACTCTCTTTGTGGAAGAAAAAGATGGTAGTTTTCCCGAAGATAGAATGTTTGCTCTTATCTGGACCATGGATAGAAAATGAAGAAGAGACCTCTGCTCACCATGAAATGGCTGAAAAGGTCAAGTAAAGCCACCAGGTAGCCAGGTATCTGTGGACATTTCAAAATGCAAATTATATTTACTTTAGAAACATTGCTTGAAAGTGTTTGTGGAACCCAGTGGATGTGTATCCCTGTGTTTTCCAGGTAGATGAGTTAATAACTAGAAATACAGTCTGTTAAATGTGAGTTTATATCCCCTCATTCTTGGGGAAAAAACTTGTTCTAAAGGGAATATCACTACTGCTGGTAATTTCATATTTCTAAAAATTCTAGTTTTGTATTGAAATATCCGAGCTATCCCCTATCCAAAGCAATTTTTTGTCGTGTATATTTTTAAAAAAATTTTAGTTCCTGAGTTAGAGGAGGACTCAGGTGGTGATTAAATCAATTAAATCCACATCCCCTCTGCCCATATACACTCCACTGTGGACAGCCAGTGAGAATAAACAAGACAGAATTTACTACAGAGACACATTTCATGGAAAGGTGTTCCAGGGCTGTCATTTCATAATCTAAAAAAAGGCCCTTATGGAGCAGCTAATTATCAAGCTCCCCCATACCACTATACTGATGTTAAATGGCACAGTTCCATTAGCTGTAATTATTCCATTTGTAATAAATAAGCATTAACCATTTTCAAATGTACACTCACAAATCATTTTTAAAGGATGAGTTTCATGCATTCAAAATCATATATTTCATAACAGCTCAGGCAACAAAATCCATATAAAGGCCTAAATTCAAATTAGAAGAGCATTTAAAATATTAAAATGAAATATATTCAGAAACAGGAATCATTACAAAGCTGGGAAATCTGAGAGATAAGAAAGAGAGAGACAGAGGCAGAGGCAGAGAGAGAGAGAGAGACAGAGACAGAGAGATAGAGAGACAGATAGAGACAGAGAGACAGAGAGACAGAGAGACAGAGACCAAGTTGAGAAGAAAAATGTGTAGATGTTTAGCTGGCTGAAAGTACCGACTTTTTAAAGGACTAAGTGAGGTTCCTATAGAGAACTCAGCAGCTGGCACATAGGAAGTGAGTTACATGAAAATATTCCAGGAGAGGTATCATAGCCACCCAGATATTTTTTTTTTTTACCTTTATCCTGGAGGCATGGACAGCAAGAAAATACTTCGGAATGCAGAGATACAGGTATGGGTGGGAGTGACTGGAGGGTTGGATGTGGAGGAGAAAACTAGGTGTAGGGACAGACTTAAAGTGTCTTTTCAGGAGCAAAATATCTGTGGCATTCAACAATCTTCAGAAGTGTCATCACCAACCTCAGACTCAGATGAGAGCAATGAATAGTAGAAAGTCAAGGAAACACATTAGTATGTCTACCTTCCCTATCTAAGTTATACTTGAATGGAATTTGCAAAACTAAAGCAAAAATAAGTTACCTAATTATAAGGTTACTATAAAAATAACTACCACACTGTTACCTGAGTAAAAAAAAAAAGTACAGGAGATGAGGTCCCAAAATAATTTTTCAAAGCAAATAGAAAAAAAAAATCCTTGCTTTATTAATAAACTAGAGAGTCAAGTTGTATTTTGCTACCCAGCTTGTATGGAGAAGGACCCTTCCACACCAGTCCAGGGGTTCCTGAGTATGTTCTGAGTGTAGGCATCCAGAACTTCTCTGTGCTTCTAATAACAGAACAGAGAGGGCCAGGGAGATGGCCCAGTAGAATAAGTGCTTGCAAGGACCTGAGTTCAATCCTCAGTTCCAAAAAAAAAAAAAAAAAAAACAGAACAGAAACTATTTGTCGATCTCAATTGATTTTATGAGCATCAAATAGTTTTGCAAGCATAAGATACTTTTTATTATTCATATATAATATAAATTCCAATCTTAAAAAAACCATTTGGTAACAATAACAAGCAGAAATTTAATCTATTTGCTGTTGTGAAAGAGCAATTACTTAACATCGTGCCCACATGAAATACGTAGTGTGAATGCTAGCCAGTATACTAGCCACTAAGATGGCTGCAAGCTGTAAATTAATTAGAATCAAATAAAATTAAAATTCAGTTTTGCAGTCAGACAAGCCATATGTCAAAGTATTCAACAACCCCACTGAACTGGCGGCTGTAGTGCCGAAGAGCAAAGACAGCGAGTGCTTACGTCACTGAAGGAAGACTTACTGCACAGTGTTTTTCCGAGGTATTTTCTAAAGTCAGTGAGAAGACTGGACTCAGACAGTTCATTATTTTCTAACAAATCGCAGAAGGCAGTGAGTGGCTTTCATTGCTTAGGTTTTCTGCAACAAATACACTTTTCAAATTTTGTGCTCAAACGTGCTCTGCTGTTAAAGATTTACCCCAAGAAATTAAGTCAAAACTTGAAATCTGAAGTTGAATGTCTCGTGGAGCCTTCTGCACATTTTCTGTAGACATTGGAAGAACACTGACTATCTGATTAGGAGAAATAGCACCTGTGTAGATTCACACAAACTATTTACCTCGCCTATGCTGGACTGTCAGTTCACTGTGCTTCTGCCTTTAACTAAATTTGTTTTTTATTCTAAGCATCTGTTTTTTATCATTTCCCATAAGGGCAGTAACTAGCATCATATACTAGATTTTTAGACATGGAAGATAATAAAAACAGGGTTTTTTTTTTGTTGTTGTTATCTTCATCAAGTACCATTGTCACCTTAAGGTTTTGGGTGGCTTGGTGGCTTAAGATTTTTCTCCCTGCTATAAATGTCAGCTTTTTCTTTGTTCATTTAAAGTATTTTATAATATTTAGTATGGCTGAGATAGTACTCAGTTCTTAGCTAACAGTTAAGTAACCTCCCTCATCTAATTATGTATTATTAAATGATATATCACAAAATTCTTCTCTTTTTCTCTCTCCCCAACAGCTCTTGCTAAGTTCTCCAGATCCTAGCCTTGAACTTGCCATCTTCCTGCCTCAGCCTCCCCAGCAGCAGAGATTAAAGGTGTGCACCACTGCCCTGGCTTTTTCTTCTTAATTTTTAAACCAAAAATAAATGATCCTGCATTTGATAGAGAACGAAACATAGTTCCATTTCTGACGTGTACACTAAGAGCTAAAGATTGTGTGATCAGTACTTTGAGGTTTACTCTGCACTCAGGTACACTTGTGGGACATGTCACCTGGACTTACTCAGGTATAGTTGCTGGGAGACATGGGAGGGACCTGTTTCAATCCTGTGTATCAAGTTGGGCTGAAACAATGTGATCACTTGATCTATCTAAAAAAGCACTATTCTAACCTTAGAGCTTTTAACTGAAGTCTCTGTGCTGATTATCGACTTGCCCAAAATAAGACGTTTAAGTTCTAATTAAAGTTCTGAATTTTTGAACAAACTGATTTATTCAGAAGGTGGCCTTTCTTTATATTAAAAAATAAATTTTGCCTATGTCAATTGCTGCAGCTCTCTCTAACCCTGAGAACATAGTCTTACCTATTCCTCATTAATTAAATCCAAATCCTTGGGGTACAGACTAGGAAAGAGTATTTTGGAAAAGCTTCTTGGATAATGCTATTATACTCACAGGTGAGGACCTGATTCAATCTGAGTTTGACTCCTATCACTCTGGGTCCACATCCTGCTCTGCCACTCATCTCTGATGGGATTTGGGGCATGATCTGGCTTACTGCCTTCAACTGTAAATTGGGAATAAGAGTAATCATGTGTCATTGTTGAGATACATTTTCCTTCTCTTTAGTAAGTCTGATTTCTTTTCATCTACCTATATTCATTGTAGTGAGAAGATGACTTATTTGGGGAAGAAGTACATTTCTACTCAGAGTTCAGCAATGAAATTTATGGTTTTATTAGGAAATACCCTTAAATGACAGTATTCATACACTACTTCCTTGTGAGAAACAATACTCTACATCAGTAGTGGCGAAACTATGGCATGTGTGTGCCACAGTATCTCATCACTGAAAGCTCAAAAAGGCTCACAGCATTCCAGCTACAGACTCTGTGGTCATTTTATGCCTAGCATTGCATTGGTGGAAAACTCAGGTTGTCTCTAAAATCACTAATTAGTAGACAGGGACTGGTTCCAATTGTTTATGGATATGATGAGAAAGAAAAGGCCTCATTTGAGAAAATTTTAACAGTTGGTTTAATTTGACTTGGTGAACTAAAAAAAGACCATTACTCCACTTTGGTGGTGGAATATTGCTGAACTGACATTGGTTGAGTGTTGCTTTGGGGAGCTCTGAAATCATGAAGGAGCATGGTTGAATACCACTGAGGCAATGAATACATTTTATGATCTAAGAAACTACATGATAACAGTTCATGTTTGGGGTCTCTTGCACTTTTGAAAATAGAAGGCATCTAGTGAATATTTGTATAACTATAATTAAGGGAAATATGGGGGTTTTAGATTTCAGCCAGTAAATATTCTGATACTCTGTTTTTTTTTATTTGAAAAGCATTCATTTTTTTTTTAACCAATGCCTTACCTTCCCAACTGAGGTATGTTTTGAAAGATTCTTGCTGCATCAAATATCTCAGACGACATTATCTTAAACCCACACCAATGCATTAAAAAGCATGACCAAGAGAGGAGAAAATGCACAGGGGCTGCAGTTTTCCATGAATAATCTGCACGTGTTTTCCAATATTTCAAACACTTTTAAAACAAGATCGAGTGCTCTGGCAAAGCCGCAGCCTTTTCTAAGACAGCCTTGACAGACAGAGCAATTTGATTCCTGACAATGGAGGGGGTGTGACTCATGTTCAGCATAGTAATGTGTAGCTCTTCAGGTGCACAATTACAATTACCCTAAACGACCTGCCCCAACCCCAACATGGGCCCATCCACAATCTCAGGACTGACCATGAGGTGGGATGCTTGGAGTACCAGAGCTTTGGAAATCAAGAGAGAAAGAAAAGATACTGTTTAGTAAACCCACTAGGATCACATTGGGGAACAACTGAAACTATTTAAAAAATTCACAAATCCTAGAAACAGAATGACCCTGATATCAATTTTCAATAAAGGTCAAAAGGGCTGACCCTTAGACAGATGTGAGAGGCACGGAGGTGTCTTCTTCACCTCTCACCTCTCTCTGCCCTCTCTCCCTACCTCTCCTAGGCGCTCCTAGGGAGGCAGGAGCTCCCTGAAAGCTTGTCAATCTTGAATGATGGCTGAGTGATTGGCATCCACTGAATGAAACTCATTCACTCTCAAGTGTTACCTTCAGCATTCATTTGCATTTAAACCTTTTTTCCTTCTAACTATGGAATTGCCATCTTTTTTCCCCCTTTAAAAGATTTTCAAAGCCAAAAACAGGAACAATCTGGTTTATGATCACCTTAGGTGTTTTTTCAGGTCTGAAAGAAAAGATTAAAGTGCCTTTTGTGTTTCATTGGGAGAGTCCAAGAAGAATGGAAGGGTGAAAGGATGGAGGGAGGGACAGATGGCAGCAAGATAGGAGGGAAGGGAAGAAGAAAGGGAAGAAAGAAAGGAAGGAGGCAAAGACACTTTTGGTATTTATCATAGAGCTGAAGATTTCTTCTGTCCCACTGAGAGTGGCCTTGGGTGGTACCAGGCATGAAAGAACACATCCTCCTGACAGTGATTTGCACTGGAGCCTAAAACATACCTATCTTCCCTTCTCAAAAGTGACTAGGCACCTTACAACTCTTCTGCCACCATTTTAATACAATTAAACTCAACCCATTTGCCAGCCCCAAACGTGGACATGCATGCATTTTATCCTGTGACAATTTGGGTATGGACATTCTCTATGCTTACATATTTGAATATTTTAAAGTAATCCTTGTATGTCATTCTATTATTCCAACTTATATTGCAACACAAACAAGCAATACACATCTGTCTACAGTAATAAAGTGAACCAAAGAACATATCATCACTGTCCTTTGAAAAACAAACTCAGATTTCTTCACAGCCTGTCTTCTCAGCTCCACAGAGTTCAAAAATTGCCTTAAACCAAATGACACAGGCCTAGAAGATCACACAGGAAGGTACACTTTCTCACAAGCACTTCTCTAAAGGTGCATTAGTGAGAGGAAACTGATGTTCAACAGGAACATTGGATAATGTCTGCAGGGACCAGAGGACACTTGCTAACCTCTTCTTGTCCACATCTTTTCAACTTTCATGGTTCTGTGTAATCACAGATTCCAGCCCTGGGGAGCTGCACACATAATTCTCCCTGTTATATTATTTTGTGTCACTCTGTTTGTCCCTGGTAGAGTGGCTTCAGTTAGTAGGTGTGCTGAGAGCACTCCAGGCTCATTATCCCAGTATGTCCTTCTTTCCAGAGACAGCTAATGTTACCCATGTTATGTACCACTTGGATAGATGAAAGTATCATAGAACATTCATGAAAGTAGTTACTATACAACTGCAGATACCTTTCATTTCTAGTTCTGTGATAGCATTTAATGGTGCAATGTTTTCTACCAAGATACCATCAATGGTGATGAGGCTGATGGCGATGGCAGCTACATATGTATCTTTATAAAACAGATGCAAAAAACAAGTCATCAGAGGTGCTAGGGAATAGCAGACTACAGCGCCCATCTCACTCCTTCTCGAGTGCACCGTGGCAGATGGGGTGATGGGTCCTGGACCTCTGCATGTCTTTATGGGGAGAGGTTGTTACTGTCAATCATGTGGAGATCACTTATGGTAGATCCTTTTCCTGTAAACACATACTGTTCTAGATGCAGTGATCATAACTGCAGAAGCTTCCTGTAATGGAAGAAAAAAGGAGGTTCTGATGAGCAAGTACATGTCAGTGCTGTTCAGGCCCTCAGCACAACCCCAGGCCCACATGGCCACTACCAAATGCTCTTTGCTAACTGAAAGAGGACTATGCATGGAAATAATGACTGTCGGTGAAGGAGTTGAAACATAGGCTTTGGGATGAGACAGGTAGAATCCCAGCTCTTCCACTTACAAACCATGTCACTGGGTATTTATTTAAATTCTCTATGTTTTTTTTTTTCATCTACAAAATGGGTATGATAGAACTTCTTTCATAGATAGTATAAGGATACACTACAGAATAGGTATAGAGTACTTTCTAAAAACACTGTTCCCAAGGCAAGTGCATTCTGGTCACATCAAGGAGAGAAGGTTTTTGGTCTGAGAGGAAAACTGGATTGATAGGGACTGCAGTGACATGAAGAAAACATGGTCATTGAAAGGGAGTATCGGTTATGCATGCTAGACAGTTTTTGCAGTACAAGAATCTGGCACAGTATTTTCAGATTTTTCAAGAGACTTTTTTCCAAGGTGGTAAGATACACATAGTTTCATGTACATTTCCCCAACATTTATATTTTAGAAACATGTCAGGCCAACTAGATGAGCTAGTAATACCTTTCCTAGAATAGGATATAGCCTGGGGTGTCACCTATTTCCTAATGAATGCGATACATTCAACATGTCATAGCCAATGTTGTTATAGCTTGGCTATTTGCAGAAAAACCACCCGAGCTAGAGCGTCTCTTATATACATGGTGATTGCCTGGTCACATAGTATGTTTGATGTTGAAATGCTAAAACCTGATTGCCTGGGATGTTGAGTCTTCAAACCTAGTTACAAATTTATCAGCGCTTAGGTGCCCAGTTAAATAGACATATCTGAACTTAAATAGGCACAGCCAGGACTGGAAGTTCATATTCATCCTCTGAGCATAATAATAAAATGTAGTATAAATGTAGTATAAATGCCTGGGTACAAAGAATGCGTGGCACGTGTAAAGCAGGTGAAAACAGGCAAAACTGCCTGCTTCAGTGTGTAAAACAATAGCTCATAAGTGCTCGCCACAGTCTTGGCTTACAACAACACATACACAGAATCTTTATGCTATGTCTATAAACTTCTACATGGAGATTTAACACAAATAAGATGATAATGTTTTATTGAGTCGAATTTTCACTTGTAAAGAGCTCAGAGCTCAGTTTAGAATTTATCAAAGCTCTTCTCTTGACTCACAGTATGCCAAAGAGAAAGGGACTTGGTATCTTTAAGCATCATCTGGTAAGTGGGGACACAAGGCTAAATTCTACCTCAGAGCTGACTGAAGAATAAAAAACTTAATACAAAAGTAGTAGAACAGTGCCCAGAACACTGTAAATGCTCAGAAGATTAGCTATTAGGATGAAGTGACTGAACTCTACCTAGTGAAATTAGTATAAGGATAATTTAGCTTTTTAATTGGCACTATTTTTCTTATGATATCTAGCTGGAAGCAAAATTAGAAAAATTAAGGTTTTGTCTTTTTGTAACAGCCCCTATCCATGCTCTTTTTTCAATGCCTTTACCCAGCACTGTTGTGGGAGATCAGGTATTCTAACAATATCTTTAGGGTTATGCACAGGCCACTCTTTGCCCTGTAAACTCCTGGGGTGAAATCTCATCCCCTGATCTTCAAAGTGTGACAAAGAGCTATTGATTGAGAGCATATTGTCATTTAAATTACAATTAGGGATAGGTGAAAGGTGGTTATTCAACAATTCAAACCTTTCTTTTAATATTGTCAAGGATGACTTAACCTTAACCCAAACACACTTCTGAAACTTCTGAGTTTCAGTATGTCTAAAATCAATGTGCTTTTCTTTAAGGGGAAAAAAAAATCCTGTCATTACTCTCAGATGTGGAATTTGGTAGTTTTGAATCCGTTGGTGAAAGTCTTCCAGAAAGCTTTGCTCTCAGTCACAAAGCACTTGTGTCTCAATGCAAATCCTGTGCTACATTTACACCTTAATATGAAATTAAATCATTTTGCACATTTTCCTAGAGTAGCTATTTACAAAAGTATGCACATTTTCAAAAATTAAGTGCTATGCTGGTGATATATGTTTTAATTTAGAGTATTTCAAATAGGAAACTACCCTCCTGAAGGCAAAAATTGCTAAGAACTTAGTCTTCTATTCTTTGCAAAGCGGTGTTCAATTCTAAAAGTTTTAAGCTATACTTATCTTGAACAAAGCAATGGACAGGATGGAAACTCTGTGAGTGTATGTATCTATTCATATTATGTTACCAACTCTTGCATTTTACTGTGTGAATACACTCATAAATAATTTCCTTTGATGTTGCACGCACACGTGTGCACACAGGTACACACTAAATGCTCTGCTTGCGTGGGTAAAATGCTGACCTCTGTCTCACGAGCTTGCTGAGGCCAAGTTCCCTGCAGCTTCCCCAGGAATGCAGACAGCATAAAGACTGTAGCTTAGGTCTCCTGTATCAAAGTACATTTAGAATTTATTTTGCAGCGGCATCTTCGCCCACCCCCTTCCCTAATGCATGCACACCTCTTTGTTCTTCCCAGGAATGGCAGACATTTCCTGGGATGACAGATTATGCCAGAGGTGCCTTTGGCAGCCTGGAGTCCTCAGGGCAACCATTGTTCTGGCAGCAGCGAGGCAGCGAACAGCACAAGGTCGTCCGGCTCCGCAGTCCCCACCCCTTCTCCCGCACGAGGCACATGCTCGGACATACACTTCACTTGCTTGACACATGAGGTCAGGCAAAGGCAATCTCCAGCTCGAGTCCACGCTAGGGGAACAAGAGCACGGAGCAGCCAGCTGGAGGACCCGCTGGTGGGCAGGAGGCTGCCGCAGACACTTGCAGCGAGCCCTCAGGTCCAGCGATCACAGGATGTTTGCTTCTCCCTTGCGCAGAAAACCTATTACAAGGGTACTTTTCTGCACAGCAGTGGTTTATCAGCATAGCTTCTAAACAAATGGGAACCTCCAGTTTTACATCTTATCTGAAAACTCTTGAGTAGAAAAATCGCATGTGAATTACTCCTTCATACCATAGGATAACGAAATGAAGGAGAAAAGATATTAAGCACTTAAAGGTCAGTAACAGTGACTTTTACCAGAAAATTTACAGAAACTCACTTGAAGCCTCAAAAACTGAAAAGCAGCCTTTCTTGTTCTTATAAACTGCAATTTAAAGTTACCAAAACTTTAAGGATTTCTACTCTTCTATTTATTGCAGGGAAAAATTCATAAAAGACTTTATCATGACTAACTCATATTTACTAATACATACCATTTAGGAAAGCAGAAATTAAAAGACAGAAGAGTTTTTGGTATTATTCAGGCAAATACAATACCTAAATGTTTAGAAAATGAATGCTCAGAAATGCAGGATATTGGGGGGAACCGAGATGTTTTACTGCCGCCTTGTGGACAATTTAAAATAACTTGAGATTTATTTAAACCAGTAGTGAATTTAGGAATCTTGATCAATAATAGAACTAGACACAAACGAATATGGGATAAAGGTGGAATAAAATTAAATATTAATTAAAGGAGTTCAGTCAGATAAGTGTTTTTCTTTTTTTAACCAAGGAGATCCTCGGGTCCTCAGGTGCTGGTGCCACCGTATATCAGGATACTCTTGCACAGTGCAAGAAGCAGGGCAAGGGAAGGAAGTGCTCTTGGATTAGATATTAGGTGAAAGAGGTTAGTCAGAATAACACTGTCCCACTGAAAGAAAAAAAAAGCACAAGAATTTCCATGAACACTGGAGAAAATTTTGCCACTATATTTCAAGAAAATTGAGAAAAATCTGTTAATTATCATATAATTAAATTCAGCACCAGAAAAGCAGTGATAAGGAACAGTGGACATATTCTGGGGTTTAGTCCAGCATTTTGACTTAGAATGTTTATTTAAACATAACTTGAGTTTATAAACTTGTTTTCTAGGGAGATTTATAGTGCTTTCTGATTTTGGCTGGATTGAAAAAGTCCAGCTTTGTATCCTGCTAAAAATGTGCTTGTGTAAACACCTTCTTAAATTTTGGCATGAAAAATTCATTTTCATTGGATACATTTCTAATCACAAGCAAATGTTCAGGTAGAGGCTTAATTTAAACCGAGCTACTGATATCACAAAAATAGCATTGTAGCATCTTCTTGCCTTCCACCAACAAGTTAACACTTGTTGACATGGAGCCGACAAGTAGAGTTTCCAATGTCCCGCTGTTCATCTTTTGGATAAATACTTGCAAAATTTGACTAATGAAGTAAGAAAAAAATTCATTAACTGTTAGTGAATATAGTTGAAAAAATTTTTAAATTACCTTCTTAAGACTTTTAAAGTATATCAAGATATGAGATAAACACTTTGAGATCTAAACATACTTTCCATTGATTCCAGAGCCACTGTTAAATCATCGTCTGCATTTTTTTAATGCTAGGAGACACATTTTCAGTGAAACTATTTGAAAAGCAGACAATTTTGAAATTCAACTTTTGCTATTTAACCTATAATTTCAAATGAGTTACTTTTATTAATATATTTTATGTGAGGGAAGAGAATTAAGTTCAAGACAATAATTTAAATAAAATAAATACATAGGCATATTCTTATTAAAAAAGAAGCAGCCTCTGGGAGCTACAAAAGGCTCCGTGATTTTCCTGCTTTTGCCCTTGTTCTTGAACATGACGAGCCTTAAGTAAATACCATTTTTGGAATTTTTGTCCTATTTTTCTTATAATAAGGAATACTTGCACGTCATTTATAAATCTAATGAATCTCTACCATTACACGAAAAGTTCCATTCTTAATTATTTCA
>NDGN011455883.1:0-10000 GCA_002564285.1 Tympanoctomys barrerae
TTTATGCCTATTTTATTTTAGTATATTTGCCTTTTGGTTATTAAATTCTAACTGACTTTATAATATTCTGTGTATTAACTTCTTATCAGATATCAAATTGAAAAATATTTAATTTCATTTTCTAGGATGATTTTTCTCATTATTAAAAATGTCTTTTGGGGCATAAGTTTTAAAGTTTAAGTACAATGTATTTTTATTTTTTACTTGTTCATTGGTGCAAAATTTAAAAATCAATGCTAATTTGAAATCATAAAGATATATATTTTCTTTTATGGATTTTTTGTATTAGTTCTCATATTTAGGTTGTTGATGCAATTGGATTTAGATTTTATGTGTACAGTTATCTAGGAGTCCAATTTTTTTTTGTCTCAGCATCATTTGTTGAATATCCTTTCCTCAGTGACATATTGACTTATTATCATCTTGATCAAAATTGCAATGGCCTTTTTGCTGAAATGTATGCACACATTTCATATTAATATAGAAATGCAATGGCTTCTTAATTGCCAAATCAATATAGAAAACATAGTAGGACTTAAGAGTCCATCAGGTTGTCTAGAACAATATAACTACTCGGATATGTATAAGTATGTAGAATACTTACTTGGAAATTGGCTCATAAGATTATAGAGACCACATAATTCCCCCAAAACATTGTGTTCAAGGTGAAGACATAGAAAGTTGGCAGAACAATTCAGCCGAAATCTGAAGGCCTGAGAATCAGGGGGCAGGTGTTGTGATTCCTGGGCTGAAACTAAAGGTCTGAGAAATCAGGATCTACTGGTATACATCTTAAAGTCAAAATGACCCAGGCCCAGGGGCTTTGATATCCAAAGGAGAAGTTCTAACTCAAGAAAACACAGAAAAATTCACTGTTTCCCTTCATTTCTGTTCTTTTTGGTCCCTCAATTGTTCAAACAATGTTTGCCAACATCAGTGAAGGCGAAGCTCCTTTATTTCTCTCCTGAGTCAAATGCTAATCTCTTCAAAATATATCCTCACAGACATACACAATCATGGTGTAGCCCAGTCAAATTGACATATGAAATAAACCACCACAAATTTCTACCTTGGGCACGAATGAGTTCTACTATGTTGAAATAAATGGTTGGTTGCTGTGTTCTGACTCCAGGTCCAGAAGGGCTATTGACAGTGGATAAATTTCACTCTCCAGTATAGATGCTTTAAATGAGACTTCACATAACCAGCCAGGAAGGTATTAACATACTGATTTAGCACAACTACTGCTCACAGGATAAGTTCGCGTCTCCAGTATGCGATTGCTTAAGGCAAAACAAGGGCCTTGAACCAAGAGTGAATTCACATATTGGCACTTGATGCTTTGGAGTGTCTCTTTCAACTATGGGCTACTTTCCTTACCACCAAAGAGAGGCACAAGTAATAGCACAAGTTCTTTACCCTTGATACTCTCTGTTGCTCATCCTGCCGGCAACCAGTCTGTTTACCCCAGCTCCTCTCTGTGTTCCACTAACACGTGAAGCAGTTTTCCAAGAGTGGCTGCATATAACTTTTAAAAGGGCTTTCAAGATAGTTTAGCCACAACAATGATACTTCTCAAGGATGTCTTTTCTTTTCTCCAGTTCCAGTGGTAACATTAAGTACCTTTGGTGCATTATTAAGTCCTACATTACATGGGATGGACATTCTTTTTGTGAATAAAACTATTAGTTTGTCTTTGCTTAAAGCCTGGTTCCTAGTCATAGATTTGTGGGGTTTCGAGGTTTGGGGAAAGTATACTGAGCGATGGCCTTTTACAGATACAGTGAATATGCTCTGAAGAGTTTTAGAAGTCTCTCAGCTCTAATGGAAGATGTTCTTTTTATTTTTACATTAATTACCTATGACATATTTAATACAAATGTGCAACTATTAGACATTTTTTCTGTATATTATGGGTATGACATTGGTGAACGTGATCAATAAAACATGTTAACAAGCTTTGAAAGGTCACTGAGAGACCATATTTGTAGAGGTAGATGACACTAAATCATGAATAATGCAATAAGCATTGTAAAGGAAGTATTTGGGAAGTCTACAGATAAAAGATAAAATACAGGGGCTGGAGAGATAGCTCAGCAGTCTAAGTGTCTGCCTGGCAATACAAGAACCTGGGCTTGATCCCTGGTACTGCATGCCATGCCTGCCCCTGAATCTCAGGCATGGGGGCACATTATTGTATTCCCAGCGCTGAGAAGGCTGAATCAGGAAGATCATTGTGAGTTCAAGCTGTGTAGCAAGACATAAATAAATAAATAAATAAATAAACAGATAAATGATATAAATACAAATACAACTCCAAAGAGCCATACCCTTATAACTAAATACAGCATGGTTACATTTTCTTGCAGTGGAGATGTGAAATTAACCAGACATAGCACACTTGAATAGTGTCATGTGAGGGGCTGCGTGTGAAGACCCGGTACTGTGGGCAATAAAAGAATGTATCAGTAGCCACAAAATATAGAAAAGTTAAGAATTTATAGATACACTGTAAGGGCGTGATGGGTGAGTGCTAAGAGAGAAATGTGCTTCCTTAGAGAAAGTAGGTACCTGTATATTTATTTGACTTCAAGGTGAGGAGGGCATCTGGAAATGTTATCCTAAGAGCACTTCCATCAGGTCATGTTGCCCATCTGTTTTTTTTTTTTTTTTTTTTTTGTATTTGGTATAGGGTCTCACAATGCCACTCGGATTTGTAGCGACTCTTCTGTTTTCAGCCCACCTCCTAGTGCTGGTATTGCAGGTGTGCATCACCATGCCCTGCCTGTCTTGGTGGCCAGCTCAGCATGCCTGGGGGTGGAGCTGGCATGGCATGTGGTGCCTGGTACCTGCTCTTGACAAGCAGATGCTTAGTCTGCTGAGCTATCTCGCTGGACCTCATCTGTCTCATTTTTTTATGGTACATATGCAATGACATTTTATTTTGATTTAATTTACATTTTTCTGATTGGTGATGAGTCTTCGCACACTTTCCTATTAGTCACTTGGATAGTTCCACTTCTGTGGAGCTCCACTTTTTTTTTCCTATAGATTTGAAGACATGTTTGTATATTCTGGATATAAAACTTTTTGGGTATATGAACTGTAATTTTTGTATCCTACTTATTGGCTTTGTTTTTGTTTCCTTAATGATATCTTTCATTGTATAGAAATTAAAATTTTTAAGTGTCCATATCCATCTCATTTTTAATGATAGCCAGGTGATTTTTGACAACCGACATAATGTCTTTGTTTGATAGGGTCCATACTTTTGGTATTGTTAGAAATAATCTTTCAAAGTAAAGCTTATGAATAAATATGTAAGGATTAACTAACATTAATAGTCAAGGGGATCAGGATTATCTGTCTAGCCATCCTCCCACCCAACTGTCCTTCCATTCATTTATGTTTAAATATAAAGGGACTCTTGATGTTATATTGGAATAGGTAAAGAAATTTTATACTTTAAAAAATGTCAAATGGTTAGAATACCTAGTGAAATATATGTAGTTTTGTGCATAGGTCACAGAGTGGAAAATGAATGTTCCACAGGCTCGTCATGAAGCTGCTCTGTGTCCATAAAGAAACAATGGTGAAACAATCATGATTTTCACAAACTGGAAACAGTGAGTACTTCATTAAGCAAGGAACATTAGTACTTGGATGGCATGAAATGTTACTGGGCATTAATTGGGCAATAAACAAATACGTAATTATAATCTACCATTGTGAATATATCAATAAATGAGTTTAATGTATATCATTAACCTTTATATATATTTTTTTTTCTTTATTTTCTGCTTGCTCTGTAGGGCTGAGGTTCTCAAAGTTTAGAATGTGTAAGGTTTCCTGGGGTAGGTATTGAAAATGCAGCTTCCTGGGCTTCAGTTTTGCATAAGAGAAGATGTGAGGTTCCTGTGAAGTAATTGGAAATACCTAGAGTGACCTTGCATGTAAATCTGAGAGATAGAATCATTGCTTAGAAAGACATATTTGTGGGTTGCCCAAATAGCTCAGCAGATTAATGTGCCTGCTTAGGCAGATGCAGGGGATGGGGGCTTGATTCCCAGCCTGCTATGCCGGTGCTGCCCCTGGGGTATGCTGAGACTATGAATGAGACTGTAATCCTGCCTGTAATTCCAGTGCTTGGGAACTGAAAAACGGGAAGGAGTACTTCAAGTCCGATCTGTATAGTGAGACCCTGTATTAAATACATTAAAAAAAAAGATTTATAACCCAAGAAATTGTGAAATGTCCAGGACAAAGGGCTAGAACTATTTTTAAACAGAAAGCAATAAACAAATACAATAAAAAACATAGTTACTGCCAAATTCACTGTTTTTAGATGATAAAGTGTTTTGGTGAGTAAGTTTGATGGCAATCTTTTCAACTGTTTACTTCATGCCATCATAAAATGTTACACAGGGAAACATAATCGAGGGCTGGGAGATAGCTTGGTGGTCTAAGAGTGTCTGCCTGGCAAGCTCAGGGACCTGGGTTCGACCATTGGTACCGCATGCCATGCTGGCCCTGCGCCGAGCTGGCCACCCAAACCAGGTGTGGTGGCACATGCCTGTAATCCTAGCACTTGGGAGGCTGAGACAGGAGGATCACTGAGTCTGAGCTGTGTAGTGAGATGCTGTACCAAATAAACAAATAAAAATATTTTAGAAAAAACATAATCAAGAATTTGTTTCACCTGTAGCTATTAATTTAACAAATAAACTTGTTCCAGAGAGATGAAGTGATGTGATTAAAGTCACATAGCTTGCTATACAGTCAAGGTAGTGCCTGAAGTTATCTCTAGTGCTCTATAAATCAATTATTGTCTCCTTGTTGAATCCAATACCAGGCAGAAATGACACAAGCAATTTCAATTCAGACAGAAAATGTAGCTGTAAAGGAAATAACTAAGAGGCCAACACCAAGTTGCTTTCAAAAATGCAGAAGTGGCTGGTCTGCAAGGCCGTTAACACCAATAATTCACATAGCTGTAAGAAGAAGAAAGCGTGTTAGCTAACTGTACTGTACAGAGTACCTTGGTTTAAAGTTACGCCTTCTGTGTGGTACACGTGTGCACGCATGTACTTGAAAACTGAGGAAGCCAGAAGAGTGAGGAAGATGCAGTGGGAGAAAAATAGGAAATAGAAGAGCCTCAGGAGTGGAGGGGTCATGTGTATGTAAGACTTCCATTGTGCAGATCCAAGGTTCAATTTGCAGATAATGATAAGAAAATATCTGCTTAGAATTCTGTGGAGTAAAATTCCTAGCTGTGATTTATTTTATCCAACCAACAAGATCCTAGTTGTGGATTAACTAATGGGCAACTTGTAGCACCCAGCTGAACCGAGTCAGCGTTGTTTGTTCTGGGTCTGGATGGCCCACCTGGGGACTGTTGCCAACAGCTTAAAAGGAGAACTACAGGGGAAGGTGATGTACTGTTGATTCTCCTGGAGAAGGCTGTCATGCTGGCTTTCCTGATACGAATCCATTTGTTTTCATAGTACTAGGAGCTAGGGTCCTCACTGCTGCTGGGGATGGCTGTGGTTCTCCTTGGGGGAGCTCTGGTCTCTAACTTGAGCGCTGCTTCCTGGCTCCAGGGCAGAACTCTCAGCCCTCTGGCACAGATCCTCTATTCCTTTGGCACAGCCTTTCTAGCTTCCGCCACTGGCCTTTTGGCCCTCCCAGCGCAGATCTCTGATTGCATGAGACACTGTTGATGAGGCTCTACTTGTGGAGGACACTGCCATGGGCTCTGGGTCTTCCGCTGGATTTGTGGACACTGAAGACTGTGGGATCCAGGCCCTCAGCCAGATGCTTTGGGTCTCTAGTGAGTGGACAGATCACTTGTATTCTTCTGTTTTTGACTCTTTGGGTGACTATTATAAAACAATCCTATGAATTGTTCTCTGTATGAAATCTCTTCCTTTGTAAGCCAAATACCATCCTGAAATTTTCTGATTGCAGTGGGACAGATATATGCTTTTATTTTAAATTGGTTTCTATCCTTTTCACAAAATTCTGACTTTACTAGAAAGCTAAAATTGTTATGTGAGTGGTTCTAACTCACCAGCTCAAACTTCCTTGTCTTCATTCCTCTTACATCACTCCTAGTTAACTTGCCATCTACTCTCATGCATGCATCTTTGAAAACTCATCTTTTAGTTTAAATATCTTTTCAGGAAATCTACTTTATCCAACTCTTTAGTTTAAAACTTAAATTTATTTAGTTCTCTGAAGTATACTATTACCTCTATTATAATCAGAAAGTCAAAGCTCATAAAGAATAAATGTTTCCTAACTCACTCTTTTAGTAAATGGGAGAGTGATGATTAGTTTTTTCTTTTTCTTTACTGAGAACCAAACTCACAACCTCATGCTTGGCTAGGCAGGCACTATGCCACTGAATATATATATATATATATATATATATATATATATATATTACTGTCCCATTTACTAGTAGAATGAGTTAGGAAACAGCAGTACTATGCTTCAAATGTAACATTAAATGTTAAAATTCTGATATTGCATATTGATCTTATATTCAGCAACATTATTGCTTTCTCCCAGTATTTCCAATGGTATTATCTGTACACTCTAAAGAAGTGTATGTGTAAATATCACCTGTGCACAAGACAATTTTATTTCATTTATTCTTGCTTTTAAAAGGAATGCTTCCAAAAATTTATCACAGAACTAAGAATTAACCACATCAAATTCTGTAATTTTTATGCATATCTTTTATTAGTGTCCTGCAGTTCTTTAACCTGTTTCCTACATCATCTTTCTAAACACTTCTGTTTGAAAAAGCTTTTTCATTGACTTATGCTTATGATACATGTTATTCATTTTGAATAATTAATACCTATACAAATTATATCTTGATCATTTACAATCCTGTGTTCTCCCTTCCCTGCCCTCTTTTTCTTTTATCCCCTTTACATTACCTACTTCCAGAAAGTTCACCTCTTTTACTTTTATTTTACTGTTTAATTTTGGGTTTAATTTCATGTAAAGAGAAACCATGTGATATTTAATTTTCTGTGTCTCATTTAGTTCATTTAGCATTATGGTCTATGGGCTGGCAAGATAGCTCAGCAGCCTAAAGTGCCTGCTTAGGAAAGCTTAGGCAGGCACAGGGGACCATGGTTTGATCCTTGGCACCACATGCCGCACCCGCCCCACCCTCAGGGCATGGCTGCACTGCACCCCCACAAAATATTATGGTCTCAGGGTCCATTTTTCTGCAAATGACATGAATTCATTCTTTATGAGGGGATAAAATTCTATTATATATATATATATATATATATATATATATATACATTTGCATTATCTATTCAGTCAATAATAGATATTGGAGTTTAGCAGACTTTATTTTGTATTTAGTGAAATTTTCACGACTTTTCTCTAACAATTAATATACTCTTCTAATTTTGTTCTTTTGACATTGCTCTGGTTTGCCTATTACCTTTACATTTTATATCTTTAAGAGTTTTTATGCATTTGGTACAGGGTCTCACAACCTAGCATGGACTGATAGTGATCCTCATTTTCAGCCTCCCAGCACTGGGATTATAGGCATGTACCACCATGCCCAGACTCAACTGCAGGCTCAGTGTGCCCCAGGATGGGAATGGCGCAGTATGCAGTACTGGGGATTGAATCCTGGTCCCTGTACTTATCTAAGCAGGTGCTATCTTGCCAGCCATGAGTTGATTTGTTAACAATGTTAGTTTCTTTTGATTTATCCCCTATTTGGCCTGTATGGTTTTTTCTGGTAGTTGTTTGCCATACTGTTTGTAAAATTCTTGTGCTTTATGTATTGGGATAGAAATGGGATGAGTTTCCTTAACGTTATAGATGTGTCCATTTAAAAAATTAAAAATCTGCCACTTTTTAAAACAAACTTTTTGCTCACGAATTTACTGTCTTAAAGTTTCTTCTAAGATATGTTTATCATTCTATTTTAATTGTAGTTTTAATTATTTCTGCACTCCTTGGTCACAGTAATACAGAAGTAAACACTAAGAAAAAACAAACAAACAAGGACTTGTGGGTTTATCTGCAGTTTTTTTTGTACAAGCCTATCAATTTAATATTTTCCTCCAAGGCATCATTAAGGGCATCTTATAGAACACAAAAACAAAAAGCTTGTATCCTACACAGCATAATAAAATTCCCAAAGTCTAACGTTATCTCAAGATATTTTGGGAACTGTTATATTTTGCCCATTGGTTATTTTGAACACTACTGTAAATATTTAATCAATATTGTGCTTTAAGCACAGTGAGATTCTTATCTCATAAACTATCTTTTTAAAACAAATTATAAAAACCTTTAGAACTCAGGCAGTTTCTAATGCAAGGCAATGGTAGTAAGATCAATATACAAACCAAGTTCTTTTCATTTTTCATCTCTGTGAACACCAAAAACCCTTTATTAGGTTCTCACTCTGAGGTGTTTGGCTATGAACATATAAAGTTCTAAATCTAGGAAGTTGGATATTCACTTAGAAGATATGTGATGAGAATTTTAGAGATTATAGTAGTGGGAAAACAGAAAATACAATGTTTTAAGTACTAAAACATAGTATTACCTATTTTGAAAAATTCAAGAAATGTTGAGATCTTACAAATACCTCATTTTAGAAAATGAACTACACACTAAACATAATTCAAATACAAATCTATGAAACAAGATCCAATGTTTTGCTTCAGCAATATTTGAATGCTAGTTGATAGCAGATCCCAATAGTGAATTTCAAGACAAGCAGTGAGTCTGATTTAAGGCAAACTACTGTCAGATTTTAAGAAATTTTCTGCTATGGTTGCATTATGGGTTTTTATTGGGGGGAGGGGGCGGGTAATACCGGCAACTGAACTCAGGTCCTTGTGCTTGCTAGACAGGTGTTTATACCTCTGAGCTTTCTCCCTGGTCCTGATGTGCTTTTTTTAAAGCTCAAAAGTTTTACATTTTCTCAACTGAAGTCACCAATAGCTTGGCCTTACTGTATTTAAAATAGATGACATTTACATTTAGGGCTTTTAGAAGAGGACGCGTATCTGTGAGGCTCCCTGAGATAGTCTACTGAGTCAAGTTTTTTCCACTGGTCCCATTTACATGAAAATATTATTGAAGTAAACATTACATTCATTCTCTAACTATTGATACATTGATAAAAAAAATCCATACAATTACTTTTAAAATAAGAAACTTAAAGCATCAGGTATTTTCAAAATTATAGGAAAATTATTATCTTCAGAAAATGAAATCATTTTTTGTTAGGAAACATGTCTTTTGGAAGAAAGATTAGCTTGAAATGATAGTAAAATGCATATTACACATATTTTGATCCTACTTAACTACCATAGTAAGCTTTTAGCGGTCTGGATATAGTTACCATCTTTCTGCCTCATTATAAAAAAAGGGAGGATTATATATAATTCATTTCTTTTGTATATGGCTAAATTCACAGGGCAAGTTTGAGAAATAAGACTGACCAGTTTTTCTATTGTCAGATATAACTTGCATTCTGGAGAGAGTACTGTTTCAACAGTGTCTCAACATTTATTCTGTCACTGACTGTAATACATATACAATTAAATAGTCCAAAAAAGTCATTTTTTAAAATTTTATTACTGTTTAGCAATAAGAAGATGCAGTTTATTTACACCAGCAGCCATAAGTATAAGGGGAACACATAGTTAATTAGCTATCTTTATAGGATGGATTACTTATGCAAAAATAAGAATCTCCAAAATAAAGGACAGTGGTAAATTTCACACTACCCTCCCCCAATAATCCCAGCATGCGATAATGCTAGGCAGTGGTCCCTGGACATGCGGCATTAGGAACTAATTATGGGGAAAAAAGCCACAAACCACAAAAATTTTAAAGAGCCCCTTTCCCCCATACACACATACACACTCAAATACATAATAAGATTACAGAGTGATCAGTACAATTAATTGAAGAGGGAAAATAGGAATTCTGA
>NDGN011455886.1:0-11632 GCA_002564285.1 Tympanoctomys barrerae
AACTGTCCTATTAATCAATTGTGAAACTGTCTCTTTGATATTTGTTTCTCAATAAAAAAGTAAATGAATTAAATATTTTGTCATAGTTTATTTGCTCACTGTCATTTTTTTTTTCTTTTAATGTATTTTGTTGTTTCAGTGTCTCACTATGCAGCTTGGATTCATAGTGATCCTCCTGCTTTCAGCCTCCCAAGTGCTGAGATTATAGGCGTGGGCCACCACACCCAGACTCTGGCCAGCTCAGCCATCCCTGCAAGCAGGACATGCGTGGCACGTGGTGCCTGAGGTCGAACTGCACGCCCTGCTCTTGGCTAAGCTTACCCAGGCAGGCACTGTAGTGTGCTGAGCTGTCTTGCCAGCCCCTTGCTCACTGTCATTTTGTCCTCCTTCATGATGTAATTGGTTCTGATACATAGCAAAAATGTTTGTTCCTTGGAAAGTATCTTATATTCATTACAGGGAAAGTTTGTGGACATTGAATTATCTTATTGTTTCCTTAATAAAATATTGATTCTTAATTTCAACAATACTTTTATATAATAGTAATTATATACAAATATAAATTAATGGTGTTGGTTTTGGTTTTGTTTCACACCTTTACATATTTCACTTTAATTTCTTGCTTGCAATACATTCTTGGTGCAATATATACATACATATTATATGTGCATACATATATGTATATTGTTTATTTGTTTATGTACTGAAAATAATACTTAATGCTTAAATTTTGGGGTCAATTTTTCATGCTTATATCTGGTAATCTGAACAACCACTTTGAAGACAATAATATGTATGTAACAACCAGTGTTGAATGCCTATCATCTTGTTTTTAAAATTCTGTATTTTTTCTAATTTTTAAGTTATTTTTATTATATTTAAAATAAAATTTAAAAAGCAAGGAGATTCTTGGTGAGAAACATGCTGCAATTCTTACATGCTTCCTCTGAAGGCAACAATACTTTCCCCTCTGACTCCATTAAAAACAGGTTTAGTTTGTATTTGACATGTGACATGAAACATTGTCTAGTATATCTGTAATGTTCACTGCAAGATTAGCAGCTTTAAACAGTAGATTTATCTTACATTTGTCAAAAACAAAGGTCTGAAACACATCTTTAAGAGCCAGATCCAAAGTATTGAATCACCGGGTTCTTCCTTGAGGTTCCTGTGGAAAATATATTTGGTGCCTTCGGGGATTCAGGAAGAAGCCTGCATTCGTTAATGTGTATTGTTAGGAATCCTGCGTCAGAGAACTAGGTAAATTTTTCAGTATAGGAATGAATATAATTTCACAAAAATGACATATTACTATTTTTTGTATGAACTAATCCATTCATTGCCATGAAAAAGTGTTCATTATTGAGTATTCTCATTTTAGTTTAAGAATTTTACTGATCAAAGATAATGGGCCTCGGATTAGCTATATCCATTTCCAAATCACTTGTTATTTTATAAATAACGTGATCCAGGAGAATCATTAATCTGCTCTGAATTACAATATCTTCACCTGTTGAAGATGAAATTAGAAACTACAACTAAACCTATGTGAACCCTGTGTTCATACAGTATTCATGAAATAAATGTTTAACACAATTATGGCACTATTCTCCAAATACAATTTTTCCTTCCTAATACACAGTACATCTGACATTTTCTGAGAGATTAACCATATGATGATACACTGACACCCTTCAGAACCTTCAGACTGTCTTAGTTAAAAATGTATGAAGTATTTGTCAGAACCAGAGAGATAGATACAAATTGAGCTAGGGTTAGAGCTAGACATGATAGTGAGAGAGATGAGGCATGGGACAGGATTTCATTTAGAAAAACATATAGATGTACATTTACATGTCAAATATATATGAGATGAGGTAACTCATCAAAATATTTCTAAGAATATTTCTCCAAAAATTTTTGAGGAAAGATAATTGTTAATTTTAGAGTTGCTTTTCCTTTTTTGAGATCGAAATTTCTAATAAAAGTATATTAGAGTTAATAATATCCCTTACATCACGTGCACACACACACACACACACACGGACACACACTTCTTATATTAGTAGAAAAAAAATGTTGTAGTCAGCATATTTTCTACATTAAAGTTTTCTTTTAGTTTCAAGATACTATTTCAAAGTTCTATGAATATATTTTCCTTTTTACACTTTTGTCAGCATTTTCACATATGTAACAGATAGCCTGGGTGTGTGTGTGCGGTGGGGGGGGGAGAGAAATGCAACCTGGAGACTGAAAGTTTCAATGCAAGAATGCTTAGAAGTGGAGAAGTCTTGGTCGTCATAGCAACACGGTCTGACTATATTCATGTTATTCTTTTCTTCCCTAGAACCGTTTCAAGGCTGCATGCTTTTTTTCAACTCCTGTGAGAATGTAGTCTGTGTATATCTAATGTAAAACTTTAAGGGGCTGTTAGTATAGTCCATATTCCCTGGAGGCCACTCTGTTTTTTATAATTAATTCATAGTTACAATTAGGAAATTGCTTGTAAAATAATCTATTTTCAATAATGCATACTTAATGTTAAACTTATTTCTAGGAGGTATAAAGACAAAAGCTTCATATAATAATATTCAAAAAGTATTCAAAAATTTTACAAAACATCTTTTATTTCTCAATGGTTTTTCTCTCACTAATTTTTTCTTTAATAAGGCAGTGATTACTTACATTTCCTTATGCCAGAGAACATTTTGCAACAATTTATCATATATTTTAAATTTTAAATCTACTCATGAATATTTTATTTTTTGACTCCTGTTTTTAATTCGATCTATATAAGGAAATTAATAATGCCATGGACACATTAATTTCATAGTTGGATCACTAATCTTTTCCTTAAAAGAAAGGTCAGTTAAAATAAAAATTTTAGATCAGAAAATATAAGTAATTATGGATCTGAAAGTAAGACATTTTATTTCAGAAGTATTTATTTTTTAAATTCCTTATGCATTTAACTGTCTACAATTCACAGGGGAGCATGCCGGTTAGCTCAGGTGTTAAGCACCTGCTCATGCAAATGCAGTCAGGTGTAAAGGACTGTGGTTGGACCCCCAGCTCCGCATGCCTTACCTGACCCACCCTTAACGCAGCATGAGCCAGCTGCTACCCAGAAAAGCCCCAAACACTTCTGAAATTCACATAGTGAATCTCCAGGCCTGCACGTGTAAGTGCTGTAAACAATTAGAGAAGAGAAAAATAAGAAATCACAAAATGAGAGCAAAATATAAATTTTTAACAGTAGAAAATGTAATGTGAATAAAGAAAATTTCAGAGACTTAAAAAGTGCTGCATTTCTAATGAAAATAAATCATCTAGATATAAATATATAATGATATATTTACCGGAGGTAATAAAATTCATAAAATAATAAGGTAATAAAATAAAATTTAGAGAATACTTTCTTTATAGAAGTAGTACAGTGAGGTGTGACTGGCACTAAAAAGTTGTATGATGGGGCTGGGGAGATGGCTCAGTGCTTTAAGCCCCTTCCTGGTAAGCAAAGGACCCATGTTTGATCCCCAGTACCACATGCTGTGCCAGCCCCGGCACACTGACCCAGAACCCTGGTCATGCTGTGCCAGACCCAAAACCAGGTGGGGTGGTGCAAGTTTATAATCCCAGAGCTGGTGAGGAAGACAAAGGAGAATCACTAGTCTGAACTATGTAGTAAGACCCTACCATTAATAGCATTTTAAAAAAGTTATATGCCTTTAATATACACAGCTTTATTTTCCTTTGGTTCAAGTGACTGAACCCAGGTACTTTCATGGGCTAAACCCATGCTTTACCCATTTAAAGCCATATATGTGCTTCAGATTTCAAAATTTATTCCTACCGCATTATAGCTACTATTGTTTTGTAAGAACATGTTATATAAGATCTGGCCTCTAGCCTCTCAGCAAATCTAAACTATAAGATATGGTATCATTAGTTTCAAATACTATGCTGCTAGCAGTTTTACAAGATATATTTATCTTGCTTATCTGAAACTTTGTCCTCTTTAGCAGGTGCTTCACCCTTTTTCACTTGCCTCAGTCTCTGGTAATCATCATACTAACTTTCTGGGGTTTTTGTTTTTGTTTTCCTTTTTTCTTAGTCCTTTGTTACACTGCATTTGTTATGATTTGTGTCTAGATGTCCCCACCGCAGCTTCATGGGCGTGTAGGTTGTGAGTGGTTGTGAGCAGGTAGGAGCAGGTCAGCAGAGGGGCACTCAGTGGGGCGAGGCCCGCAAGGATGTATCTCTTACCTCTTCCTTCCTCCTCCATCAGGCTGTCTGTACTCCAGACCACTGCCTGAGCCATGTTTCCTCTGCCACTTTGCCTTACCTTGGACCCAGCCAACTGTGGATGGAATCCTTTCTGAACTGTGAGCCAAAATAAATTTAGACATCCTTAAGTTGAAGTGTTTTGCCCCAGTGATGAGCAACCTAAGCCAGTACTTGGTATCACCATGAACGCCTACACTAGAATCCTATGCACTGGGATTCTGAACTGATTTTGACACCACTGGCTCTGTGGCCCTAAGAAAGTCTTAGATCTTAAACTTTTCAATAAATAAAGTGACATATATTGCACTATGAGACCTTGACTGAAGAATGAAGGGAATAAGTGTCATGAAATCGTGCCATTTTATCAAAGACTAAGGCATTTCAGTTATGTCAAGTTCAAGTGGAATTCATGATTTCTCAATTAGAATTACAATTTGTTTTGATCAAGAAAGAATAGGTTCTTATGGAATTTAATATTCTTTCCAGTTTCTTATGGAAAATAATTGTTACTTGCCTGTAGAATGGCTTCATTGTAGCATAGCTTTTCCTACCTAGAAAGCAAGCATTGCTGTTTGCAGGAGCAGATTTTCCATGTTATGCTATTTATTCTGCACAACATAAATTTCACTCAGAAATTCTAATACAGGATTAGCTTGGAGTAGTCCACTAATTTGTTTTTCATTGACTGCTTTGTACACATAATCAGAAATCTGTTCTTTTATACACACATGATCATACATTTATGCTCAATCTTACCCACACGCTTACATATTCATTAGGTAAAAGAAATTCTGAAAGTAGATTAAAAGGCAACTAGAGGCTGTCAATGGAGTAAAAAAAAAATCTTAACTTATAATAGATACACTAAAAAGGAAAGAAACAGAACATAAGGAATAAACAAATGAGATGAGGAAATGGAGAAAAGACAGGAAAACAAGGAAGGGAAAAAAAATCATGTCAGTATATACCCAGGATAGCTAAGATGATTTCTAGCAGTTTTTTTGAAGGTAACATTTAATGCTTAAAGTTTTGAGTCTGACCAATTTCATATGCTTTTATTTGTAACCTGAGCAACTACAGTGAAGACAGCAATAAATATATATGTATGTCCATATGTCTATCTGCACCCTGCCCTGTGGAGATTGGCCTTCAGTAATGGTTTCTTGGAATGAGATCCAGACTTATCAGCAGACTGGCAAGTACAGTACCCCCAACATGTGTGCATGTCACCCACTCAGCTGCGTGGCTGAGGGAACGTCAGGGTCCAAGTCTCTCTGAAGGAGGAGAGATCCCCTCCTGCTTGGCTTCTTTCAAACTAAACATCAGCTCTTGTCCAGTTTTGAGCCTGTTGCTCTTCTAACTGGCGCTTAAACCCTGCAGCTGACTTGGCTCTCAGGCCTCCAGATTCAGACCACAAGCCTCTAGCTTTCTGACACACATCACAGATCTTAGAATTTCTCAGATTCCAGGGGCTGGGGAGATAGCTCAGCAGTCTAAGCACCTGCCTGGCAAGTGCAAGAATACAAGCTCGATTCCCAGTAAGGTACGCCATGCAGGCCCCACACCTAGTCAGCCACCAAAACCAGGCATGGTGTTGCATGCCTGTAATCCCAGCGCTGGGGAGGCTGAGACAGAAGGACCACGTTGAGTCCGAGCTGCGTAGTTAGACTCTCTACCAAATACCTAGAAAAAGAAATAAAAGAATTTCTCAGATTTCTTAATTGCCTGAGACAAATAAATTGGTCTCTTTCTCAACTCTCCTGCTATTTCCCTCTCCTGCCTCCCTCCCTCCCTCCCTCCCTCCCTCTCTCCCTCCCTCTCTCTCTCTATATATATATATATATAGATAGATAGATAGATAGATAGATATGTATGTGTATGTATATAACTAATTGCATAGCTAGACACAATACAAAGTTAATATATAATATACCAAATGTGTTATACAAAATATTATAGGAAGTGATGTTGATGTGATTCTCTGAGCACAAGAGATGACAAACTGAAAATCTTTAAAGCTTTTAATCCTTTAAAACTTTACTTATTTCCTTGTCTAAGGCTATGGCTATAGGTTAATATTTTAAGGAACATTAAATTATTCAAAGCTATTCCGTAAAAACATGCTGATAATTTTATTTACAGTTTACAGCTGTTATGCACCTTAAGATATGAGCCGTATCATACTTCACATGTTAAAAGTGTACCCTCGTTAAAGAGGACAAGACATTTTAAAATGTCTTTACCTTGCAAAGCAATTTTTATCTCCACCTTCTGAAAGGCATAACTAAAATCAAGGTATAACTAAAATCTGTGTTACACCTTTGAAAAGCATAAATGACCAATATTACATAAGTGTAAATACAGGTAAGTACTTGTTTAACAATTTTGACTCCCTGAATAGTCTTTAACATGGTCTGTCAAATCACTGACTTATGAATTCAGGTCTCTATTTGGTTGTTTAATATATATTTGTATTACTTCTTAGAGGTAAGCATGACAATCCATTGGCTATGTATTTTAAAATATTATTATGACTAAAAATAAAATGATGACTCGCTGAGAGACTATGTGCTAGCTCTCGTGACAGCCAGTATTATAGATGAAGAACCACATCACCCAAACCAAGCCAATGCTCCTTAACTATATTAATAGTTAATATATATCTTATCATTAAAATATTAACTTAAATGTTATTAATTATTAAAATCTCATCATTGAGATGAGGTTTAAAAATTTTCATACTTTTATTTAACCAGTTACTTTATTGAGAAATCATTAGTTCCTTATTTTTAAGTAGGCAATGTGTATTATAATTTAAAGGGATAAATTGGGTGTAGTCCTCAAATGCATGTATCTACTGGGAACTTCAGAGATGGCTGATTTCTTTCTTGTTTTATTTAAATCTAAAATTTAGCCTGGTGTCATGGTGCACACCTGTAATCCCAGAAATCTAGAAGATATACCACGGTGGATATTAAATTTGACTCCCTGGACAACTTAGTAAAACTTGGGTTCAATCCCCAGTATTACAAAATTTAAAAAATAATAATCAAGTAGTGGGTAAGTAAAGATAATGACAGATTATAAATGCTCAGTACTGCAATTGTCAGGTCTTCTGCTGTGGCTCTTTGTCTTGTATTAACCTGCTTTTATTTAAATTGAAAAGAAAGCTGCTTTTGCTCTATAACACTTTGCCAAGTCATTAGTTTGGGACTATCAGGCGATTTTCTGTCAAACACTCATTGGAAATATTAAAATAAAAAATAAATAAAAACATTTTAGAAGAATATGAGGGGCACCTTATTACATTTTCAACTAAACAGTGAAGTGAACAAACTCACAACCCAGCAACCTATTAGAAATTTGAAATTTAACAGTACATGATGTGAAGACCACTTTGTGAAAGTTTGGCATGTTTTAAAATTTAAACCTTTCACTGAAGAAAATCACATAAAATTCAGTGTTATGCTTTACTTGTAATTCTAGCATCTAAGATTTGTTTTCATAATCACAAGAAATTTAAAGGTTCAAAATATTTACGTTGTGAAATTTAGTAATTGATGAATGTATGAAATAATAATTGGTTCATATGTCAATTGAAAGAAATATGTTAATATTTAGAATGAATTTCCCCAAATTATAGCTTACATATGAGTAGAGAAGGAACACAATTTTTGTCAGTAGCCATCAGAGCTCTTCTAACTAGCCTTGAAATTAATCATTTAATTGAAACATAAGCTGAAACATTATGTAACTTCTTTCTGTTAATTGGTTTTAGGTGCTACATTTGGCGACATACATATTATTATACATTATTACTTTCCCAAACCCCATAACACCTAAAAAGAACATTTGCTCTTTTAACTAATTAGTAACATTAAAAAATAAGCTGGACATAGTGGCACATGCGTGTAATGACAGCACTTGTAAGGCTGAGACAGGAGGATCTCTCTGAATTTGAGGGCAGCTGGGTTATACAGTGAGCCTGAGCTGCATAGCAAGACCCTGTCTCAAAANAAAAAAAAAAAAAAAAAAAAAAAAAGAAAAGAAAAGAAAAGAAAAGAAAAGAAAAGAAAGAAGAGAAAAAAATACCCAAGGGAAACATGAGGAAAAACAAATGTCATTATTCTGTTATTAGATTCAGAAAAGACATATGAAAGTTATAAAAGATAGGCTTTATTTGCAAGTATATTTGAAAAATAAAAAAACAATTTAAAATATTATAGGTATGCATTTTTATGAAAAATTCTTTAGATACACACTATATATTTGAAACCATATAAGAATAATTTTGAAGCTTAATAAGCACAAGTATTATACTCATCTACTTTTCATGTAATTTTTAATATATGTCACTGACTTATACTAAATTGTTATTAATAATATATGTCTAAACCTAGTATAGCAAAACAAATTCAAATCCTGTCTAGTATTATGTAAAATACATTAGTATAACTCTATGGTGAATTACAGAAGAAATATTAGATTTAGAATTATACATTTGAAATTTTATGCTTCAAACAATAACTAAAGAAAGACAAACAGATGCATTTGCTACATGATAGAGATAGAAATATGTTGCCGAACAATTTTGAAAATCGGGAACTTTCTATATACACTGAAGCTTTAGAGAACTCAAAGTATCTCTCCACCTCATAGTAAGTAACTTTACTCTGATGTGCTTCTTCGTGCTCTTTACGTATCCAAGTTGTGGAAGTTGTATGCACTTTGACAAAATAAATACAGTGAAAATAATTTGAAAGTCACAATGCCAAGCCACACAATCAGTATGCTGTGTAAGAGAAAAGGTTAGACATTCTCGTAAATTTGTTTTGCAGAAAAACCCTACTCATAATCAGTAACTTGCCATTTTTAGAGTGATGGTAATATTGAAGCTTTGAAAGAAAAATCCAAAGAAATTATCACTGTGTTCATGTTCTCTGCCTTTCAGAAGAGGTGAATTACAACTGAAATTCTTAGGACTAAATATTTCTTCAATAAAGCATTGCAAACACATGACTTTTAAATAGTGATTTACAATTCTTGGCTTCTCAAACTCTGCTTTACTGTGAAATAAAACAATAATTTTTTATTAATTGTTTTTTATTTTTCTTAAATCATGCAATAATGTAGGGTAGACAGCTGTGGGAGTGCGGAATGCTCACACTTCTCATCTTCCTACTATTGTGTCTCCTTCTAAGCAGACTGAAGAGGAACTGCTCCTCAGGAAGGGCATAAATATGCTATTATCACTGAGAGCAAAACCAATGAAATGCTAAAGTGAGCATAATGGCTGTTGGGATGGGTTTGGAGAAATAACTATTTAAATCTGTTTCAGGGACTAACTGATTTGAAAAATGCCTTTAAATAAAATGTATAAATCCAAACAATAAGACACACAAAAAAGCATTCTTCCAAAAAAAAAAATGGCACAGATATGCTAATAAGCAGAAATCCTTTCTTCGGCACATAAGTGAGCAAATTGATTTCTGGTGTTACACTGTTTTAAGTGAGATACGAGGCTCATGCTCAATCACGTCAGCAGTGGAAGTGGTTCTGTATAAGAGAAGATGATGGAATAAACAAGACCTAAGTGGGGGACTGGATGCAGCGAAGTGCTCCCAAAGTACAGATAATGCTGGCAGAGCAGGGAACAGGCCCCAAATAAAATGCCCAGGGAGCTCTCAGCGGGTGGAAGGGGAAAGAACACTGAAGATAAATGAGGATCTCAAACCTTGACCTGTTCAATTCAGCATGCTGTGCGAATGCGAATAAAGATGCATTTTGTTTTCTTTTGGGTTCTGTTTCCAGAAGCTTAATGAAAGACTTTGGCTGTCTTTTATAATTCAAAGAAAGAAAAGTAGACTTTTAAGATCTAAGGAAACTTGTGTGTATACAGTGCCGTGGATTCAATTTCAAGTATATCCATGGAAATGAAATCCCAGAGAAATGTTCGTTCAGTCAGTCTGTACCAATCAGAATGTGATATTTCAGTTTGAAGCCTGCTGCTGTAGATGCCTCTCTCTAAAACGCCTTCATTAGAAATGTTTTAGATCTAACATAAACAAAAATAATGTCTTTCAAGGTTCAGTGCGTATGGCTTTTGGACTTCCGCTTGTTCCGTCCCAGCCTCTGTGCTGTAGCCCCAGTGTACACCTTGACATTGATGAGTTAGGGAGCCAAATCAGAAGCAACGTGGAACATGAGCGAGGCGTACTTGATGTGGGAAGGAAGGGCATGGCACCGACTTAGGTTTTAAAAATAGTCCTTGGAGGGCTGGTCAGATAGCTCAGCGGATTAAAGCTCCTGCTCAGGCAGAGCCCAGCAGCCAGAGTTTGATTCCCGGTGTGCTCAGCTGGCCCTGCTGCCAAGCTCTGAGATGGCAACTGAGACTGGGTGTGGGGGCGCGCCTGTAATCCCAGCACTTGGGAGGCTGAACACAGGAGAATCACTAAGAGTTAGATCTACGTTGTAAGACCCTGTAGACCCTGTCCAAAATACACACATACACACACACACACACACACACACACACACATATATAAATAATTAAAAAAATAGTCCTTGGCAAGGAGAACTGATGTCTCCTTGGCTATCACTTGGCTATTCCTATTACTTGGCTGTATATTTTAAGAGCAAAAAGTGGAGACTTTGGGGAAAATAACAGCACAAGCACTGAGCAAATGAGGGCCATGATGTTCAGGTCATAGTGGTCGTCCCTCAGACGATACAAGGGATTGGAGTGGAAAGCCAAATATAGGCCAACTCTAGACTATGTCTAGCGTCTTGATCACTGCATGCTTCATCAAGGTGGGAAAATGTTTGTATTTTAATTTAGAGTAAAATAGTACGACTCAAATGTTAGATGCTTCCTCAACGTTCTGTTTGGTTTAGGATAATGATTCTCAGGAGCTTGCAGTTTGTAATACTATAAGAACTGTATTCTAAAATTATTGAAAGAACGTTGTAACTTCATACTCTAAATACAGAGAATATATCCTTTTTAAGTAAAATCAAATTTAAATTACTTGTATGTAGAAAATAAAAGCAGAACCCCGATATATCAAGTTGTGGAAAGTAATGTGCTTTAAATATCTACTAGAGGGGGGCCTGCCCCTTAGCTCAGTTCTTTAAGTGGCTAGTTCAACAAAGCAGTCAGGCTCAGTTTGTTGAGGTTTGAGCCCCACAACTCAAGCCAGCCAAACCTGGCCTGAAGTCATTTGGAGCAAAAAAAAAAAAAAAATCCTTTGGGGCTAGGGATATGGCTCAGTGGAATAAGCGCTTCGCTAGGATGTATAAGAGTCTGAGTTCAATCCCTGGTTCCACAAAAAAAAGTAAAAAAAAA
>NDGN011455889.1:0-34014 GCA_002564285.1 Tympanoctomys barrerae
TTTTGTCAGAGATGGATATTCCATTGTCATTTAAATATTGTAAGTGCATGAATTCAGCAAAATATTAAATGCTTTCAAGGAAATAATACTCTGTGGGTTACCATTTCTATTTTGTGAAGTACCTTGTCTCCAAAATACCACCAATGTTTAGGTGTACCTGATTTAGTCAAATTATTTTCTACTTAGTCTTAGCAGTTGTCGGCCAGTGGTAAGTAAAGCTTTTGTTTTGCCTGAGTCTTGTTCCTGTTGTCTCATACTACACCTTGAAAACAATACAGTAAGTTTGAATGAAGTGAGATGAGGATAAATAATGTCCTCACAGTGATAGTCGCCAAAGTTCAGCAAGTAGAAAGTGGGATGTCAGCCCATTTCCTCTTTTGCATAAGCATGGGTGGTAGCCAAAGGTACTCTGTTGAGTTTTGCTTCCTGTATACACTATGAGCATTGTGTGTGCTGTTCAGGCCAAACTTTAGAAAGTATGCCAAGTGGAATTTCACACCAGCTTTGGAGGAAGGGAAAGACAACAAAGTGAACTTTACCTCTCTTCACCCTTATTCCCACCCTCTACCAAATAAGAGGAGAGGCTCACGTATTGCAGACACTTTCAGAGGAACACAACTTGAGTTTGCCCAGACGGTGAATCAAATATGATTCCCCCAGTTATTATTTCTTTTCTGTGTTCCAGCAAGAACTCCAGGCAGTTATAATCCACTTGGCTGAGGGAGTGTGACTTCCTGTCCTCTACTGACACAAGCCCTTGTTATGACTAATTTCCCAGCTCCTAGTTATCGGACCATCTAATAGCACACCTGTAAACAGGGCCTTGTGTACTCTCAGACTGACTGTTGACTTCCTGAGGATTTATGAGGTGAAAAAGAATTCACAACTAAAATAAGAAGGGGGTTGGGAAAGAACTAAGCACAACTACAGAGTCATATCAGGAAAAGTCAGTCCTGAAAAAGATAGTTAGGAGTGTGAGGAGTCCAAAAGGGACAAGAGCGCCAGACAGGTCACAGGTTCAGAACCATTGCTTGAAAGAGAGCTTTGGCATCTGTCTGTCAATGAACAGAGGAGCTGAGACACAACTAAAAATGAGGGGCAAGTAGCTTCAGCCTGGCCTCAATATCTCATCTTCAAGCTGCCACTTACACCAGAAGACAGTTACATTTAAGGATACAGCACAAAGTATTTGGTATCACACATACTAAGCATCCCAGAAATGTAAATTACTATTACTAAGGTGATAATAATCAAAAACAACTGATTAATTGATAAATATTTTGAGAACAAGAGGTCATTTGGAACTAGAAAAGTGAGGTAATGTAAAAATTGAAAGTATATAATCATCTTAAACAGCAAAAAGAAGAATGGAAATGCATCCTAATTTAAATTGGCAAAATATAAAGAATCACATCCATATGGTGCTCCAAATTTTTGTTTTGTATGACACAGAAGGGAATAAAGATCAGAAGCAATTCTAACAATCCAATATTTTTGACCTGGAGATTTAAAAAATAAATTTTAAAAGTAATATTAGCAGGTATCAGAGCAACTTAAGAAAAATAAATATTTTGGTCCATGCCAAACACAGAAGAACAGGGAAATCCTGGAGACATCTATTAACCTACCTAACTTCCTTCCCAACTATACCAATGAAAGACATATTAGTGAAACAACTTGTAAACAGCTCGACAGAGTCCAAATCTCGCCCATGAAAGCCAGCCTTTCTAAAGTCAGAAGCTCATCTTGGGCCTCACCAAAGATCATACTATCTCTATGTGAGAAATTTCCAGTGGCTCCAGAGCCGGCACATCCTGGTACAATTAGTTGGCTGCCTTCCATGGCTGTAAATCCTCCCCAGACTGAGTACAGCAATTGTCTCATTTAAGTGAATTTCAAACATGTTTTACTATAATTTGGAGCTTAAGAATACAGTAAACATTAATTTGTTAAATCAAATGTTAACTTTCATTGAGTTTTAGGGGCCCATTGAAAAAAAGAAGCAGAACACACATACAAAACCTTCATACATAGAAATATCTCAGAGTATCATGTGGTGAAAGATTGTGATTGCCATCTAGAATGTAATTTTTACATAATTTCTAGGAAGGTGTAGTTACTGGGCTTGCAAACATTAATGTGTTTAGTTTATGGCTGATTACATCCTGGGTTCTTTGATGTCTGGGATTCCTCAAATTGCCAAGGAATATAATATTTTCCTATATATAAATTATTATTATTATTATTATATTTTGTTTTTTGAGACAGGATCGTGATATGCTGTTCAGGCTGGCCTTAAGCTCACTTTGTAGCCCAGGCTGGTCTCTAATTTGCAAGTATCCTCCTGCCTCAGCCTCCTGAGAGCTGGAATTACAGGTATGCATCATCACACCTGGCTCTATCCTTTATTATTAACATAAACTCCATCACATTCAAGTATGTCTTTTTCACATGTCTTTTCCTATGTAATTTTTGTATATAAGACAGTCTTATAAGTCCTCCATAAAATTAATTTTTGCATGAAAACAATAATAAGATTAAAACATAAAATATTTTTCATTTAAGGGATGGTAGGAAAGTGTCATTTATGTATGCATAAAACTTATTTTGCAATCTAGCAATCTTCAATACATATACTAGTGTCTGGCTGGTCATACATTCATGTGAAAGGCACAAGTTTTAATCTATGAGCACCTCCTTTATCATTCTTTGTATTTACTAAAAGAAAAAATAGCATATCTAAATATTTATGCTCATCCTAAAGTCCAACTAAAAAGCCTAAAGTGAGCTATATAATAATCTCTCTGCACTTCCTAAAACATTAGAGCAGGCGAACCCAACCAACAGATTCAGGAAAGAAATAGTAATAACTGGAAAGTTCATCTCCTTGTAATTCCTGCCCACACGATGCCCATTCCCACACAAAAGGAAAAGAACATTTATCAATTTATAAAACTTGAAATACCTTGAATTATGGTGCATTAACTTTCCTTAAAAATATTTCCTGATGCCTGCCATGCCAACCTCACCCCTGGGGCACGCTGAGATGGCAATTGAGACTGGGTATAGTGGCACAAACCTGTAATCCCAGCACTTGGGAGGCTGTAAGCAGGAGAATCACCACTAGTCTGATCTAGTAGTGAGACCCTAAACATCCTGTAGAACCTTCATTAAAATACAGGGAAAAAAATTTCCTGATAAGTCATGCTCTGATTTGTAGACACACACAGACACACACACACTCAGACACAAACACAGTATTTGATTGTCATCAATTTCTACTTAGGTCAGAATTCAAAGGAGTGGTATGTGTATTAACACACTAGTGGAGTGGACACTAGTAGGTGTAACTGAGGATCAATTGTTTGTAAAAGAACTTTATGGACACTGCAGAACTGCAAGTTTGAGCCCAGCCTCGGCAATTTAGCAATGTAGTGAGACCGGTCACAAAATTAAATAGAATTTGATGAAAAGATAAAGAGACTTGGTGTGGAGAATGAAGCTGTGCGTTTCTCTAGACTGTTACTCATGGATAAAACCAGAATGAAGGATTTAGTGACAAATGAAGGAATGATTAGGCACTGCCCATGGTAGGAGGAGAGCCTACCTTTTTTAAATCCAGCTAAAATGGTAAACAACACCCTCCTTAATTAAATTCACAGGTAATACAAAATTAAGAGAAAATTAAAACTCTAGAGCATAGCAATTTGCTTTCTTCTCCAACTCATTTTGTAAACAGATTAAAAGGGCTACTGAGCTAATTACAACAATTTGAGAAACATCCTATTCACAAAGGAATTATGAATTCCTCTACTCATGACCTGGAGGACTTATCCCAAATTATCCAGAAATTGCCGAACAAGTAGAATCTAATAATCTATCAAAATATGTAAAGTAAGCCAAGGATATTTTTATTCACTCAAAGATATGTAAATTAAACTGGAATGTAGTCATGAGATAAATTATGCACAAATGTCTACTATAGCAAAAACAACAACAACAAAGTAATTTAACAAGTGGCTTATTAGCCTAAGCTTAAATTCACACCAGACATTAAGAAATCAGTTTACATCAATACAACACACACACACACACACACACACAAATTTAGTCAATGTGGATTACCTTGAAGACCACTGAGTCAGACTAATTATGTGCTTAGAGGTTCAACTGGCAGCTTCTTCCCGGACTTACTTCTGCCCCATTCCTAAGTGCAGAACAAATTTCTCATATCAAAAAGACTAGAAATTATGTCTCTTACTTCACAAAGAAGTTCTATTATAATGTAAGCTCTATTATAAATTGAATCTATTATAAAAGTTCTATTATAATTATAAATTTAATTATTATGTAATAAATTATTATGTTCTCCTCAAACCAAAGAATATTATAACATATAGCATCACAGTATACCCAAGATTAATTAAATTTGAATTATTGCTTACAAATTTTGATTTCTCTGCAAATTTGTACCTAACTGGTCAAAATTGGAAGTGATGCCAATTTTATTACATAAACATAGAAAGTAAAGGGTACAAATCCCAAACAAATATTTGAAAAATATGTCTTTCAAAACATAAGAACTTCATTTTCCTTAATGATCACATCAAAAATAATATATTTATTATTAATAATATTTGCACTTTCTAAAAGCAAGCTTTGCACCATAGAAAACATAAAGTAAGAGCAAAACTCAATTATCTAAACTCTTTGTTTCAAATAAATTTATTATCATCAAATACATTTCTAGGCTTAAGGAATAATAATAGCTTTCCTTTATTTTATCTTTAAACCGGTGGGAAACTATTAAACTATAAAATAAATTAAACCCCTACAAAAATTCACAAAACTATACTATAAATGGCCTTAACCAAGAAAGATTGCAGAAAGGTACCTTTATTTTATTTTTTAATAAACAAGATCTACAGGGTCTCACTACACAGATCGGACTCGTAGTGATCTTCCTGTTTTCATCCTCCCAAGCTCTGGGATTACAGGCATGCTCCACCACACCCACACTCAATCCCTGTCTCAGTGTGCCCTGAGGGTGGGACCTGCAAGGCATTCCAGGGCTCGAATCTCAGTTCCTGCATCTGCCTTATGCAGGCGCTTTAATCCACTGAGCCTTCTGGCCACGCCTTGCAGAAAAGTACTTTTAAGTTTGTGAACAGATCCAGACACTGTTGGCTCTGGGAAACTTCTTGACTTCCGTCTTTATCCACAGGCAGCGTTATGCAGTCCTCTTTCTTTAAACTGCCCCTCATCCCTAGGAACTCCACAATCTGGGCATTTTCTCTGATCACCGTCCTTTCACTAAATAAATTATTACACTAAGTGAAGGTCCCTCTTTCTCTAGGTGTGTTCTATCTACTTTTCCTGGAGGTAGCCGGTTGAATTCAGTAACTGAATCTCCACCAAGCAAAACACATTGCCATTTACAGGGTGGCATTAGGAGACACTGTTTTTTACCCTAAAGAAAGAAGGTAAGCTCAACCTGGGTACAAGCAGATCTATCAGGAGACTTCAAATTTTACATCTACTCTTGACAATTAAGGAATACCACTGATGTATAAAGGAGGTCAGCCGCTCTCCTGCCGTCTGTACTCACAGGGTCGCCGGCAGCTACTTGGATACGCTTCACATGATGCACACTTACGCAAGGTGTTATTCCACTGAATATTGTTTTAAAGAATCATCCTAGTTTGAGAACTGAATCACTATTGCTTTTGTAACAATGCGTGACAGATTTGTCCTCCTTTTCCCCTCCACCAGCACTGGCACCATGGCTATTCTCATACTGTTTGACGTAATTGCTTTCTGAGTAGAAGGAGCTGCCACCTGTTCACAAATGCAACAAATCATTCCACTGTGTGAGTATGATTTAAATAAATTATGATGGGATGACGAGCTGGGATAACAGCTCCACATCTGTGTAAACACATTTCACTTCTTTTGCTTACACTGATGTCTCACAAAAGAAGGATTCTATTTGAGTGATAACAGTGTAATAATTACCTTGATCTTAATTTTTAATAATTCTTCCTCAATGTCTCTGTTATTTTCCTCCTTTCCCTCACTTCCACTGAGAATATAGCGTGCCCAGTTTACTCAATCAAAAATCATCATAATGTACCAAAGGCATTACCCAAAACAAGATCAAATACTTGGGAAGTCAAATTTCTGGATCTTTTACTTGTTTCATTTAGCTCAAAGAATAGAACCTACAAAATTTTTTTATTCATTTTCTTATACACTGAAGTTATCAAAGATTTTTGACCCAAAAAAGGACAATTAATAGTAGCAGGTAGCTTGGAAATATTCTATATTTTTATATTTTTTTAAAGTTAAATGATAATTACTCCAACTGATACATTAAAAAAGACAAGAAAATCTCACATATCAATGAAGTTCCCTGTGATTTTGATGTATGTATGCATCTTATAACCTTTACATAAGATAATATCTTTTCAAATGTTTTGCTTTTATGGTGAATATATTTAAAATTTATTCTTTAGGTTTTGAAATTTGCAGGGTTCCATTGTTTCTACATTCACCCAACTGTGTGAACTTAGGCAGGAAGTAACTTCTTTCTAATGACAGGTGGCACCCAGAGATCAGCTTCCTCCCTCTCTACCTCCTTCCTGCTGTCTACACATCACCACCCCCAAAGTCTGTGATCTGAACTTCTAGGCAATGAGCTTGCCTGAGGCACCATACGTGAGTGAGACCGTGAGGCACCGCTTTCTGGGCCGGGCTTCTTCCATGTAACATGATGTCCTCTAGATCATTCTGTATTGCTGTAGCTGGCAGGATTTTAGCCTTTTGGCAGCTGAGTTCTATTCCACTGTATATATATATACACCGTATTTTCTTTGGCTGTTCATCATTTGGTGATGAGCACTGATGTTGTCTCCATCTCTTGACTATTGCAAATGCTCATGAAATATGCATCAAAATGCAGTTTTTTACATGCTGACATATATATATATATATATATATATATATAATGGATACATAGCATGGATATATATATATATATATATATATATATATTCAGCCAAAATGCTGAATTATATGGGATTTTTCTTTCTAATTTTTTGAGGAACTTGCGTACTTTTTCCCATAGCAGCTGTACTAACTGGCGGTTGTCTCTTCACTTTGAAATGCTTAAAAAACTACAAGGATTAACTACCATTATATTATACAACCAGATTAACCAGTTAAAGAAAATTTCATCACTCCAGGGCCACTTCTAACCACAGTCATGTTAGTACACATCATCTTGTCTGAGAGTGATTGAGGAAGAGTCATCAAGTCTTCTTAGGTTGAAAGTTTGCTAAATGTCTTTACCTATAAATCCGTGATTTAAGGACTAAATTAGCCAGACCCCACTGTGTCAAAGATGTTAACCTGTTTTATATTAGAAACATTCCAATGCTACTTGTAAAATGTAGTAGGCCCCTTTATATGTGGGAGATACATCTCAAGCCCCCAAATGATAGAGACAACACAATGCTAAAATTCATATAGCTAGCTAGCTAAATAGCTAGCTAGCTAGCTATAATGTTCATTCTCCCTATTTGATCTTACTGTTTATCTTAGCAACATCAGCGTGGGTTTGTTTTCATTTCTCTTAAATTGGGAACATTTTCACTAAAGGAAACACTTTACTGGTTCTGGGTGGCATATCCACATTGCCAACATCACAGCCCTTGCACTGTGGAGTCTTTATTGAGCAAAACAAAAGTTCTGTGAATATGAGCACTGTGTTACTGTGATTCTCCACCTGATCCTCATCAATAGGGATAAGGAATGAGAGAGTAGAAGACACAGCATGAATTTTCTGGGCAAAAGAATGCTTCACACCCTGCATACGATGGCGCAGTATGGCCTGGTGTTGCATCATGCCATTCAGAATGGGGTGCAGTTGAAAATTCAGGAATTGTTTATTTCTGGAATTTTTCATTTCATATTTCAAGATTCACTTAACCACAAGTAACTGAAGCTATGCATAGCCAAGGAGTACTGGTCATATAAAAAAGTAGAATATCAGTATAACAATGACATCAGAGCCAGATGTGGTGGCACGTGTTTATGTTCCCAGTGCTCAGGAGGCTAAGGTAGGAGGACTGCTCTGAGTTCAAGGCCAACCTTGGCTACAAAATGAGATCAATTTTAGTATATGGGCTGCCCAAGGGAGCTCTACAAAGTGAGTTCAAAGCCAGCCTGAATTACATAATGAACCCTGTCTTTAAAAAAAGAAAAAAAAATTAAAGAAAAAAGAAATTGGTATATAGAAAGATCACAGACAGCAGACAAAAAAAGATAGATATTATGAAATTTTCCATATCCTCCAACAACATTTTAATTATTGTTCCCTAAAAGGAAGGACAATAAATTCATCCAAAATCTCTAAAAGATAGAAGGAATATCTGACAACTCCTTTGACTAATATGATTAACTAGCAACAATTCATTTGCTACAAAAATATCCTCAATTTTAACAGTCAGATTTTATCACAGTACCATGATAAAAAACAATATAAGTGATATGTAAGTGTATTATGCATAACATAGACCTTTTTGTTTGTTTTTTCATTCTGATGCATTGGAATTTGAGGCCAGGGCCTCACTGAGGCAAGTGTCATAACCACTGAGTTACTTCCAGGCCCCCTACTTGATCTTAATCTAGGCATTTAATCTTATCAGTGTGTCTATAATTTTCAAACAGGAAAAGGATGCTGAGATTAAATAATTTAAAAATTATTGAAAAAACAATTAAAATCCAATTAAATCAGTTAATCAAAAAAGTCATGGTCTCTGTAAGGGTAGTAACCAAGGATATTCATTTATTCTTGTATTTCCACTGCCTTACAAACTTTTTCAGGTGTTTGACACATTATTATGGAAGGAATGCAAGACTGAAAGCCAAAAAAGAAGCTAGAATTATTCCACATCACTTTATCACTTATAGTCTTATAGTCTCCATCTGTTTAATCTTCAGCAGATTCAGTTAATAAATACTGACTCTTTAAAAGGAGTATGCAAGGTAAGAAGATTTTGATTTGAAGAGTAGTGTAACTCTTGCCTTTAATATAATTAGTTGTGTATGACAATACCAGTGCTAAGACAATTACAAAATACCTAGAGGTAAGACGCCGCAGCTCACTAGTTGCATCTGATAAATCCTCATCAAATGCTATTTGGTTTAGGCTCTGAATAATTGCTAGAATGTCAATGGACAGAACTGTTGGACAGATCCCAAGAATGTCCTTAAAAGAACAAATTTGAGCAAAATTACAAAGTCAGGAAGAGCTATGACTTGTTACAGTATGAATGGGTGGTACAGGAACAGCTTATGAACATAGAAATAATTCTGGAAGAGGGAAAAAGAATCTAGATTGAAGGTTCACAGGTGATATGGGGAGGGGCACCTTCACCAAATAAGTCACACAATAGTCAGCCAGCAAGGTTTTGGTTGCAGCGTACAGCAGCAGATGGGAAAAATCAGACCTTTCCTTTAGGGTGTTTATGTAGGGTACTGGATTATGTAGTGGGTTAGATAGAAAATAAACACTTCCTTTAAAAGATCCCATGTTTATCTGGAAATGATTAGTGTATTCCTTATAAAATCACCCCTTGTAGCATGGAGGTAGAAGAAAAGGATGAGGCTTTACAGGCACAGTAAAAGGATAGAAAGCAAGAGGCAGGATTTGTACTTGGAAGATGTTTACTGTTTTGCAAAAGACAACATTATGCTTCTACTTTCTGTACATGCGCTCTGTACTGAGGGCTTTGGGGGATACAAATGTTTTCTACTAGAAAGCCCAAAGTAATAATAGGAAAGTAAAATAGATGGGGTGCAAAGCTTGTGAGTTATGGAGAGATCTCTGACCTCTCTTCTCGAGGGCCTGTGGTATTTACAGCAACAGCGCACCTTCAGACGAGGTCTAGCCCTGTCTGAGGAGCACCAGATGCCAGCGCTTGGTGTGTTATTTTACGTCACATGAAAAGTGTGTTTGCTTTGGGGTTTTTATTTTAAAGAGACAAAAGTAAAAATAACAGTAAGACAGTTTCAAAACAAGCCAGCCAGACAGTAACAATAATTAGTACACTGCATATTGCTGTCTACATAGTGGTTATTCAGAGTACAACATACAGGCATGAAACACTGCCTGAACAATATTAGCACAGGCCTTTCTTTTCAATAAACTAAGAGGCACTAGCTGTATAACTATGTATTTCCTTTTCTCTTTCTTTCCCCTTTCACTCATCAGTTACTCTTTTGAGTTTCTTTTAAGAGGGGAAGAAGAATAGAAATAAAATAAAAAAGAGTTTCTGGTGCAGGGGAGATAGCTCAGTGGAATAAGTGCTTCCCTGGCAAGCACAAGCTCCTGAGTTCAACCCCTGGTACCACCAAAATAAATAAATAAATAAACAAATAAATAAATAAATAAATAAATAAGTTTCAAATCAGGCAAATAGGAGAGTAACTTTTTTTTTAATTTTTAATTTTTTTTTTTTTTTTGTATTTTAGGGAAGGTTCTACAGGGTGTTCAGGGTCTCACTACTAGATCAGACTCGTAGTGACCCGCCTGTTTACAGCCTCCCAAAAGCTGGGATTACAGGTGTGCGCCACCACACCCAGTCTTAATTGCCCTCTCAGCACACCTCAGGGGCTGGGCTGGCATGGCAGGCCCAGGGATTAAACTCCCAACCCCTGCACTTTAATCAGCTTTAATCAGCTGAGCTATTTTGCAGGCCCTGAAAGCAACAATACTGAACAGCTTGTGCACTGTTATCTTCATAGTAGTTACTCAGAATACAAGATATAGGTATGAAATAATGTTGACAGCATTAGCACACATCTTTCTTTTCAAATGCATGAAGAGTAATTATATAATTATCTTAATTATCACACATATGATATATATACATATGTATTTTTTCCTCTTTCTCTTCCTTCCTAGCTCTTTTCCCCATTAGTTTCTCTTTTCCTTTAAATAATGTCTTCCCAATTCACAACAATATCTGTTGTACATTTTGCATCTTATTTACTGCTTCAGCTCCTCACACTAGTGAGACAGTATGATGTTTACACATGTGGGTCTGATTTAATTCACATATGAGTATGATCTCTGATTGCATCCACTTACATATAGTCTTAAATTTATCCTTCTTTGTGGCTGAATAGTACTTCCTTGTATTAAAAATGCGTCTTTTGTATCCATTCTTCTGTTGATGGGCATTTGGGTTGCTTCCAGGATTTAGCTATTAGCAATTGTGCTGCTAACAGCACACATATCACTGTGATATGTTTTACCTTAATACAAAAATGGGTTCAATCTAATTGTCAATTCTTTTTTTCTTTCTTTCTTTCTTTTTTTTTTTTTTCAGAACCAGGGATTGAACTCAGGCCCTTGTGCTTAGCAGGGAAGTGCTTATTCTACTGAGCCATCTCCCCGGCCCCTGTCAATTCTTAACTTACCAAATCAATAAGCATCATGAAAAATATAGATTGTATTTGCTGAAGTTTCCAATACTCTTAAATTTGGTCAGCTAGTTACGATTTGAGCAACACTGGCACCCAATAACACTAATGACTACACAAACTAAACAGGGTAAGTCTAACTCATGATATTTATTTTGAGTGTACATAGTGTGTCCCAAGTGTCATAAGGACAAACTTAAACATACAGGGTAAATTAAAATGTATTTCCATTTTTATGAATGTTAGTCTGTTTTCCATTAGTATGAGGGAGAAATGCTATTCATTCTTATAAAGCAGTGTATGGAAGAACCATAGCACTGGCATAAAAAAAAGTAAAATTTTTGAATTACCTTGTCATTTTCCTCAGCATCCTAAGTAGTCTCCCATTGAGATTTAAACCCAGCACCAAAGGAGACCAGATGGTGGACACCTTATCTTCTTGCCTATGCCCGTATGGAGCCATTAGGTCTGGTCTAATGGTGCAGTCACTTGGAACACAATGCTTCAGTGAGTCTTCCATTTGCCTCCATTTTTCAGATAAATGTTTTATTTTTATCAATAATAAATATCTCATCTCTAATTGGCTCATCCTAGCAAACCAACCTAGAGCTAATAAGACCAACAGAAACAATTCCATCCATTAGATTTGGGTTTGGCTGGTGGTATGTAATCAGTAGTCCAAATTTCTTCCTTCTAGTATTTATTGTCACACAGAGTGGTGTGCTGAAGTTTTGCTTAAGACTAAGTCAACTGAGTGAATCTGAAGTCAACTGAATGAATCCTTTCAAAGAAGGAAAATGGAGAAGACAAGACAGATGCTGTAATCTAATCATTTTTTTCAACAGATAAATAACCACTTTTATAAGCCACTACAATGTTTTGTAATTTTTTCCTTATTTTTATCAGATTTACTGGATGTCTCATAATGACTTAGCTCAGAGAATAGACATTTAAATAGTACTAGCATTTCTCTGCATTTCTTTCTGAAATATGAATATATTTGTACATAATAAATTTGCAACAGAAAGACTCATAAAAGACAATAGACTTAACAACAATAAAAACAATGCATTGTAGCAATAGAATGGTCTGTTATTACTGGCTGTTATTAATACTTAGTCCAATTTTTAACCTGTTCTTATGACACCTTGAAAGATATAAGAACACAACACAAGATAAAAAAAATGATTCAAATAAAATCTTTGGAACACTTAGTTATACTTCATGGAGGTCATGAAACATATGATGTTTAAAAACTAATCACATGTGAATCAGAGTGAAATCAAATTTTCATGTATGGTCTCAAGAAAAACATCCATGAATTCTCTATCAAAGACAAATTAAAAAATAAAAAAATTAAACAACAAACATAAGAGTGTTTAATTCATAAGCCTCATATAACTAACAGATCAGAAGTTAATTTTTAATATATCATAACATGTGTAAGAACATTGCACCTGACTATAATTTAATCCTGGAGAAATGTTTTTCACAGTAAGATTCTGAAGACTTTAACTGGCATACAATGAGAAGGGGAGCATTGGAGAGAAACACAGAAATGATATGAGTAACCAAGCAGTTCTGTTTCTGTTATAAATAGGAAGATTATAAGTGTAGGTGTTTGTGGGGTACAAAGTGATGTTAATGATTATTTAATGAAACAAAAATGGCCCGATCAAGCCAACCATCACACTCATCACCTCAAACATTTGATATCTTTGTGATGGAAATATATACAGTTTACATCAGAGGAGCATTAAAATGTAAAATCTTGAACTATAAGTTATGTTCGCAGTACCAGGCAAAGGACCAAAGTCTTAACTAGATAAAAAGAAGTCTGATTGGCCTTTTTTTGAGATCTGCACAATACTATTTTTGCTGTACTCAGTTTTAACAACATTCAAACATAAATACCCAATAAAGCTATTTCGAATAGTGTCTAATTCTAGAAAATAAACCTGGTTTATAGCTAGATTTCATTGTACCCCCTTGTGATAGGTACATCCTTTGTGACAACTGTGTCATACAGGACATATTAAAAAAAATTCATAGATTCACATCTGTATAAATCACTCCCACTGTAACGATAGTTATCTTTTGCAATTCCACTTCTGGGAAATAAATAACATCTTCATATTCAACATCTTTTGAAGGGCTTGTAGACAAAAGGCAGAAAATTTTCTAAATTAATGAGTTCCCTTTTACAGATGTCATTGTATGGTAGGAACATTGTTTTTCACAAAGACTTTTATCAGAAATAATGAATTTTAAGATGACTTAAGTATTAAACCTGCCTGTCACTATTTCTATAGTTTAAAATTAAGTCATAATTGAGTTAATATCTGGATACCTTAACACAGCAGCTTTGGAAACTATTGTTTCTATTTTGTCACCTATGAGGATTTCTCTTCCTCATAAAACCTTGTTCATAAACTTTCAACTTTCATATCATATCATGTCAAAATGTAGAGTTTAAATTCTAGTTTCAAAAATAATGTCTTAAAATTACACTAGGATTTTAACTTAAGATGAAGCTATAAATATTGACACCATCAGGATAGGAAGTAACTGGAAAGTAGATAATTTCTTTTAAGAAGCAACACAGGTCAAAATGATTTATACAGATATCATAGAACAGATAACACTGAGCATAACTCCTGTATAAAACAAACGCATGCTATTGTCACAGCCAACAGAGTGACCTTTTCAACTTCATAAGTCTCCACTTTTGTAAATCATTCAATTTCCTCACTATTAGGAAGGCATCCTCTTCCTCTGCACAGTGTTCTTTCTACTTCTTTATGTCAGTGTACACAGAAACTAAATAAAAATAGGATTACTGGCAGTTTGAATGTTTTTGAAGTGCAAACCACAGTTTTGCTGGAACTCCTTAATCCAAATCTAGAACCTTGCGTGGCAATCCTAACATCAAGAGCACGGGCTCAGACGCACCCTGGAAACGCTCTTGTTCCAGTGTGTGGTTACAGCATCATCTTGAGCAGTCAGTGGAGAAGAAAGGGTATTGATGTGAAAAAGTTTCATTTGTAAGAGAATAAATAATGGTAGCTACTTTATTCTTTCCTGATTTAGGAGTTAATGCTTAAACTCTTTCCCAGTTCATAGGGAAGAAAACCAAGAAGCATGATTGGAAGCACACTGAGCTACTTGCAGGGCCCAAAGTGGAACTCAATCTGACTGATTTCCACTCAGCTTGTATCAGCTAGAGCCCTCAGGCATTGGCAGTGGTTTAGTTTCAAGGAAAAAATCACGTCTCACAAGTCTTTTCTTTGCTGCCAGGGACCAAACTCTGGACCATGCACTTGTCAAGCAGGTGCTTATGCCACTGAGCTATATCCCCAGTCCCTCAAGTCTTACATTACTTTATGTGTGTCTTGGTTACTTTTCTCTCATTGCTGGGGCAAAATACCTGACACCCCAAGATTAAGGAAGGAAAGATTTACTTAGTTCACAATGTGTGGAGGTCCTGGCTGCAAGGCAGGGTTACACATGGCAGAGGGCAGCATTTCATGGTAGTGGAAAGTAGCAAGAGGAAAACGAGAGGAGGAATAGCAGAGAGCACACCTCTTTCCTTCCCTTACAATGCATTCAGGCTACCCACCCCAGAGTGGATGTAGCATTCAACCAAAATCCCAACATTGGACCATGAATTGATCTCAGACTCTAGAAGCCTGCCCCGAGCCATAACCATGTCTCTATGAAATGTTTTTCCCTCTTTAAAGTGTGGTTAGTCTACTATTTCCTCCTTGAAAAAAATAGAGGAGGCCTTTTGTCAAGTCCTGATGAATTGCCACTTGCTCTGGTTTCAATATGAGGTATTCCTTGAAAGCCTCATGTGTTTGGAAAGTGATGGGATTATGTGGATGCTCTACTAACCCACTGATGAGTTCATAGCAGACATGTTTAGAAGTTGGGCTGTGGCAGGGACCCACCACTGGGCGTTTGACCTAGAAGGGCACAGTCTCTCTCCCTGGCTCCCGCCTACCTCCACCTTTGTTTCTTTACTTCTTGGCTACCATGAGATGAGCAGTTTCTGCTCTGCTCTTGTCCTTTTCTGTCTTTTCTGCCTTGAAGCCTGGAATGTATGGACTGAATACTCTAAAAGCCATGAAGTAAAATAAACACTGCTTCCTTTGTGTTGACCATTTCAGGTACTGTGTCTCAGGGAAGAGAAAAGGACTGAGACACCAAGTAACTAGAAAGTCTACCAGGATTGGAAGGTGAAATTTTTTAACTCTTAACAATAATATCTGTACTGTTTGCCAATTGCTAAGTTCCTTATACATACGAATTGAAGTGGAGCCAAGAAAATTAAAACATTGGAAGGAGTCAACATTCTCCTGGAGGACACTCCATATTCTTTGAGAAAAACTTAGACTTCTGATTCTAGAACTAGGAAAAATTAAAAGCCTCTGAAAACCAATACTACCCAGCACCTAAAGCTGCCAGTAAGTGTCTTAGAGCACTAATGACTAAACTGTTCACCTATGTATTACATATTATGGTCTTACATAAACAAAACAAAATAGAAAAGTAAAAAGAGATTGTAAATTTGTATAAATATCTATATTCCTTTGCAGCATCAGGGTAGCTAATTAAAATATAAAAATTATAAGACATCACAGGAAACAAAACCAGAGACCATTTTAGTAGTTCAAAGCACCAGAGTTACTCTGGCTAGATTACAGATAACAGAAAAGACTTAAATTGAGATGTAGGCAAGAGATCCGGGCATTCCCAAGAGCTAGAGGAGCCAAAATAGGGGTGAGAGGAAAGAACATGAAAGTTCATTCATAAATATGCTACAAAGATTTGTAACTTACACATGGCTTATTTTCCCCTCTCTATAGGGACTTACCAGCCTCATCAACTTTTCTTTGCCAAGGCTTGCCAACACTACAGAGGTGGCAGAGAGAGGATGCCAGGGCATTCAGCTTTATCCAGGACCCTAGAGGTGTGCCTGGGGCACAAGACAAGAGGGCACTGATGGAAAGCTTCCAAAGAATGCTAGGAGAAGTTGATAAATACCAGCTTCTTTAGCAATTATTCTGCCACTGTGAAATGGGACATGTTAAAACATTGTAATTGGATATTACAGATAACCTCATGATGAAATGAGTATAGTATAAGGGAAATTCATAATAATAACTAAGAATGGTAATATATAACAAGAAATGTTGCCTGTCTTGTTTCAGTAGAAGCAAAACCAAAAATCTCATGACCATTAAAAACCATAAACTAGGTCTCACAGTACTTCGTGGCTGAACTTCAAAAGCAAGTCTCCCAGACTCCAAATTGAGAACTTATTTTAAATTGGTCCTGAAAGTGGCCTCAAATATTTGGAGCAAATAAGTACAATTTTCTCAAGAAAAAGTTTCAGCTCAGTTTCAAACAATTTTCATAGGTAAATTCTCAAAACATATGCGCAGAGAGAAAACATTACCAAATAGTCAAGGAAGCACAAAAACAAAAGACATAAAAAATGCATTCTAGAAGATTTAGTTACTGGCAAAAAATCAGATAAAAATATAAAATAATGATAGCTACTATGTGTTAATAAAAACATTGAAAATTAATAAAATCAAAAACCATGAATGGCAATTATTGTTTGAAAAAGAACTAGAACTTTTTTAAAAAAAGTTCTCTAATCATTAAAATTTTAAAATTTTCTTTATATTAGAAACAGCATTTATATCAGTGAAAAATAATATGCAAACTATAAAAGAAATGTAAAGAACTTGGTTAGGTAGTGGTGCATTTTCTAAATTAATAAAAACATGCAACATGGATTTAAGAGAGGAGACTACAGTGAAGAGAGGAAGAAAATGATACAAGTATAACAATAGTGAAGTCTCGAATTATTGAAAGACAATATTACTCAGATTTGGAAAGCTCAACACAGTTCGAATAAACCCATACCTCAGCATATCAGCATGAAATGTAAAACAACAAAACCAAAGAAAGGATCTCAAGAGCTCCCAGAGGTATAAGACAAATCACCAACAAATGAGATTTACACTGTTTTCTTATTAACTAGTGGCTGCTGAAGCTAGAAAAAGCCCTCAAAATGCCCACATGTAACTGAAAGACAGCAACTTAATAGAATACTGAAACTATCTTTCAACAATAAGAGCACAATGAGACCATTTTCAGACCAACAAATAGAGTCAGTTGGTCATCAATAGATGCTTACCGATTGAAAATTTAAGGGAGAGTCCAGGAAAACCCATGTGATTCAGGAGATAACCCCAAATACACAAGAGAATGATGCAAACAGTGGTAAATATGTGGGTAAATAAATATTAATTTGGAAAAATGTAAAACCTAACAATGGTACTTAATATCTTAAAATGCAATGAATATAGAGATAAGAATGGTGTGTAAGATAGAAGTAATGAAAGCCAAAATTCTAAGGGTCTTATTAATGAAAATTATAAAACTATTAACATTAAACTTTTTAAAGTTTGCTTTTTGAATTTTACAATGCAATCATGGAGGAAATAAAGATAAATTATGAAATTTACCAACTAGTATGGGGGCAGAAAACAAAAATGGAATTGTATGTTAACAAGTAATTCATACAAAAGAGGTAAAATAAGGATAAAATTAAATAAGCATAAAAATTAGAACAAATATAAAACTTAATAAAAATGAAAATGTAGAAATAAGTTCAGTTGTGTTAGCAATTGTAGTAATATTTTTTCTTTTTTTATGTATTTAGTACAGGGTCTCACTACACAGATCAGATTTGTAGTGAGCTCCCTGTTTTCAGCCTCCCAAGCACTGGGATTATAGGAGTGCACCACCATGCCCAGTTTCAATCGCTGTCTCAGCGCCTCCGGAGGCTGGGCCGGCACAGCACAACAGGGATCCAACCCTAGTCCCTGCATCTGCCTAAGTGGGTGCTTTGATCTGCTGAGCTATCTGGCCAGCCCCTTTGCAGTAATTTTAATTGTATTAGTTCTTCCACTGAGAAAAAATTTCAAACTAGATTTGAAAAGCAAAAATAAAGAAAAATCAAGATAGCCATAAGAATTCCATCAAAGGAAGATGTAGTTACCTCTTCTGCAGTTTTTAACCTTTATTTTCAATTGTTGATTAAACTGAAACAGAAAAAGACAAAAGCAAATACTAAAAAGCACACAAGCATCACAAAGAATACTTTAAAAAGATAAAAACATTGTTCTATAAAAATAATGAATTTATAATTAAGATATTTTAAAGTTTTATGTACATAATAATATATAACAAAATATTTAAGCTAAAATTTTACAGAAGTGAAAGAAAAATAGGACAAAAACTGTATGATTGATTTTTTTTTTTTTTTTTTTTTTTTTTTCGGAACGGAGGATTGAACTCAGGCCCCTGCACTTGCCAGGGAAGTGCTTATTTCACTGAGCCATCTCCCCGGCCCCTGATTGAATATTTTATATAGATATCAATAAATAAACATATGTTTAATGAAGATTAAGGTCTGAGGAAATGGCTCGGTGGCATAGGCACCTGCCTGGCAAGCACAAGGTCCCGAGCTTGCTCTTCTATACCGTATGCCACTCCAGCTCCAAAACACCAGATGTGCTATGCCAGCCACTAACACCAGGCGTGGGGGCACACTCCATGGTAATCCCAGTACTAAGGAGGCTGAGACAGGTGGATCACTACAAGTCTGAGCTGTGTAGGGAGACCCTGTATCAAAAATAAATGTTAAAAAATGAAGATTAAATATCAGATTTTAATACTACAATAAACAAAGCTGTATGGATATTTGTAGGTTTTACTACATGTAGAAAAATATAGTTTTTAAGCATGGAAATAATTACCGTTAATTATTTAATGGTAATTAAATTCATCAACAAATCCTCAACTGTCAAAGAATTGAGTATGCTTTGCATTGTCATCTGCATTATGCAATCCAAGTGAAAACAACAATAACACAAAAATTCAGTTGTTACAGAATGAAATAAACTACAGATTGTGATCAGATCAATGATCAAGTTTCTATAATTGAGAAGATTTCAATCCTTTCAGTTAGAAGAAACACTGCTTACAGAAAAAAGAAAATGGGAAATTGGTAACAACCACAGATAAAGAATCACTGAAACAAGATTGTGGCCAGGTATGGTGGCATACACCTATAATCCCAGCATGCCTAGAGACTGAGGTAGGAGGACTTGAAGTTTGAAACCAGCATGACCTACAAAGTGAATTCAATGCCAGTGTAGAGAACACTGTGAGGCTCCCTTAAAAACAAATAAACAGAAAAGCTAAACAAAAATGAAAGTATGAATACCACAAGTTGAGAGATGTCTAATACATTTCCAAGAAAGGAAACACAGGTTTAAGCACTTGCGTCAGAAAAGTCAAATATTATAAAAATATCTACTCTATTTTTAAATAAGAAAAAGAATTATAGAATAAAACCAAAGATGTAAAAGCTGAGGAAATAATGAAGCAGTAACATAATGCTGCTTCACAAACAGGGTCACAGAGGTTTAAACCTCTAGCAAGATTAATGAAGGAAAATTTAAAAACAAAAAATAAAAAGTATCTAATGATAAATGCTAAGATATTAAAGAGATTAAAAAAGAACATTCCAATAAATTTAAAATAATAAATGACATGGAAATTCTAAAAATTGTTACTCAATCAACTAAAAAAATGAAAGAAAATTGAAATAAGCAATTTAAAAATACCATTAAAGCAATTCCAGGAAGGAAACCATGAACTCACATGAATAAACATTCAAAAAGATAAGTATCCTAAAATTATACCAAAACAATTTTAATATAGAGAAAAAGCAACTCCCTTCAAATTCATTTTTATAAATCTGGTAAAAACTTGATATAAATTAAATAATACACTGACATTAAAGAAAAATAATAAATCATTCTCATTCATGAATTGTCGATGAATTCACCTAAACAAGACATTAGCAAGCCAAATCCAGGCAGATGGACTGAAGACTTCCTCAAGAATACAGGTTGTCTCAATATTAGATAAGGTATAAATGATAAATCTATGTACATTAAGTACATTAGTAGATGGTAAGTATAAGAACAAATAATATTCTCAAAATTTTACAAGTGTATTTCATATTATTTCATTATTTGTTTTAATAGAAACTGTCCATTTCTGGGGGAACTGTGATGTTGTGAGATGTATATATATCTCATACCCCTCACCTCAGCATTTGTGTGTGTGCTAAGCATGTCAAAAATCTAGTCTTTAAGCAATTTTAAAATACACCAAACATCATTAACAACTGTGGCCACTATATTGCCACGGATTACTAAGACTTCTTCCTCCAAGAGATATTTGTTAAATCCAAATACATTCATGATAAAAAAAAAAAGATACACCAGAGAACTCAGAATAAAAGACAACCTTCTAAAACTTACACTGCAAAAAATATCTATGACAACTATCATATTCAATGTAAATCACTAAATTAAGTTCATTTAAAATGAGATAACAAGACAAGAGTATCTATCATCCTACCCTAACATTAAACTGGATAAATGTCCTGAATGTAGTTTAGAAACTTGCTATGTAAGTCAGTAAGAAAAAAAATGAAAAAATTTTAAAGAAAAAAGTCTTTATTTGAAGGTGATGTGATTGTTTACAAAGAAAAATAAAGAAATCTCTAGAAAAAAATAATAATTATTAACAAAATTTAGCAAATTTGCTCAGGAAATTTTAATGCAAAATGTGAACTGTATTTTTACTCACCGGGAAATGTTTGGAAAATATAATCTTAAAAATATGTGAATGTTAAAATACACATAAATCCTAAAATAAACATAAGAAAATATACTATGCAGAGAACTATAAAAAATCATTGAAATATTTAACAAAAGATTAAAATAAGTTCACCATGAAAGTGGATAGGATTAATCAGTATTTCAAATTTCTCAAGTTTCTTATAACTAATCTATAGATTCAATGTCACTCCAGTTATAACCAGACTTCCAAGAAATTATTTCTAAAAATTGATTTTAATTTTTATGGAAAAATCAATGTAAATCAAGCAGAAACTACAGTACTGAAGAACAGGGCAAAGAGATTTGCTCTACCGGAAATTAAAACATAACCAACATATTATTAAGCTAATGTTAATTAAAATTTTTGAATTGGCACAAGTCCACTTATATAAATTTAGTACAAGAAAATCTGTTACTGCATGTCACTAGGAAAAGGAAAGACTTTTAAATAATTACTCTGGGATACATGGTTTTCCCATTGGGAGAAATATCAGAATCTTGCCTTTCATTATGCACAAAAATCACTCTCAAATGGATTAGAGACTCAAATTAAAAAGGTAAATCTAAGAAATTTCTGCAAGTAATACAGAGAAGGATATTTAATTGAATAAAAAAAGAGCAAAATTTAAGGATAGCAACTCACAAGTAGGGAGAAGACAGTTTTAATGCATATAGCTACAAATATCGGGATTAAAAAGTAAAGTCTGAATTATTTTTTAAGAATAAAGAGGTGGGAGAATAAAAGCACTGTAACAATCACCAAAAGTCAAGTTAGAGAATAAGCCATCAAAATGTCAGGGCAAAGCAAAAGAAAAATACAGTGTTCTCTAGGTGAGGATCTTAGTCTACATGTCTCATAACTATATCCAATATTTCAAGAAGCCAACATCCATTTGAGAAAATTGGACATGGATCCTGAAGTAATCAATCAACTGACCAACATGATGGAAAATAGACTTTTAAAGAAACAATTGCAAATCAAGATATTTTAATGTTTTAAAAAATCAGATTCACACAAAATCAAGGTATGAATGATTAAAAAAAAACAAACCTAGTCTTTCTTCCTAATTTTTTATTCTTGACCATTTACTTTTTAAAGAGATACAACAGCTTTGCCTTTCAAAATAAGCCTTACTGTCTTTCCTTTGCTCAATCATTAGGGAAAATTAGGCTTTATCATTTAGGCTCTAGCATGACTAGACATAAGGTATGAAAACCAAAAGGGTTTAGTATTTTTCTGCCTCTCTGTCTTGCCCAGGCACTTTGAATTTGAGGGAAAGTGAAAAAGAAAATTAAATTGCAGAAAATAAAATAACCAGTATTCTTTTTTTCAAACTCTTTAAAGAGTAAAAAATATCAAGTGTTCTTTTGTGTTAGCAACTTAGATCCTACATAAGATACCTCCATGGTGGAAAATTTCAGATGTTTCATAAAATTATAATGCTGTTTGTGAGTAGGTTTCAAACTGAGGGAGGCAGGGATGGTTCCGCATAATAAAATCAATATATGTAATATACCATATTAACAGAACCAAGGATAAAACCCACATGATCATCTCAAATGCAGAGAAACATTTGACAAACTCCAACACCCACTCATTGACAAAACCCTAAAGAAAATTGGAGTAGATAGTCTTTATCTTGATTGATAAAAGCATGCATGGCAAACCAACAGCCAACCTCATACTAAATGGTCAAAAACTGAAAGCTCTCTCTCTAAAATTAGTAACAAGAAAAGGCTGTCTACTGTCACCACTCTTAACCAATATGGTTTTGGAAAAATTACCCAGAGCAATTAGACAAGTGAAAGAAATAAAAGGAACAATGATAGGAAAGTAAGACATTAAATTATCATAATTTACTGATCACATGATACTCATCATATAAGACTTGAAAACTCCACCTAAAGACCTCTAAGTTTAAAAAAAGCTTTAAAAAAGACCTCTAGATTTAGTAACTGAATTCAGCAGTTTATCTGGGTACAAAATTAACACTCAAAAGCCAATGGCCTTTCTGTACAAGTATAACAATCTTATTGAGAGAGAAATTAGGGAAACTACACCTTACACTATAGCTTAAAAACAAAGGAAATAGCTAGGAGTCAACCTAACAAAGAAACATAAAGATCTCTACAACAAAAATTATAGTACTTTGAAAAAGAAAATCAAAGAGGATTTTGGAAATTGCAAAGATAACCTTTGGTCTTGAGTAGGAAAAACAAATACAGTGAAAGTTACTTCCTAAGTTGTTGTACAGATTTAATGCAATCTAGGTCAAAATTCCAACAGTACATCTCACAATAATAGAGAAAGCAATGCTAAATATCAGTTAGAAACAGAAAATTCCTACAATGGCAAGAACAAGCCTAGTCATTGAAGGCAGGGCATCACAATCACTGACTTGAAACTGGCAAAACAAAGACCTGAGAATCAGTGGAACACATTAGAAAAGGCAGAAACAATTTCATTGGGAGAAAAGATTGCCTCTCATAAATGGTGGCTATAAAAACTGGCTTTAACGATTCCAGCTAGATCCATATCTATCACCATGCACTAAATTAACACCAAAATGGATCAAAGATCTAAATATTAAAACAGTAACACGAAATGCTCTGGAAAAGAGAATAGGTAGAACTATTGAAGACACAATGTAGGCAGAGTTCATGAATAAAACTCCAATCATATGGGCAATATTACCAAGAATCAACAACTTAGATCTCATCTTATTAAAAAGTTTTTATGAAGCAAAAGAAATTATCAACAGAGTGAAGAAATACTCCAGTGAGTGGGTAAAATGTTTAATCAATTGTTTCTCAAAAGGCTAATATCTAGAACATACAAAGAACTGAAAATATCAGACCCAGCCCGAAAATACGGCATATGAGATGAATGCACACTTCTTAGAAGAAGTATAAAGAAGTGTGTATGAAAAAATGTTCAACATTATTGGCCTTTGTGGTCAGGGTTTGCAAAGAAAAGATTAAATACAGGGCACACAATTTATAGAATTATTTTTGTGATATTCACTCAAAGAGTCAAATGCAAAGGAATGTGAGAGATCTCTTCACACACTAAAGACCCAACAAATGCAGTTCAAAGCCTGGATCCTATTGCTATGTCCTCCATGAGTCCAGGTAGAGCCCAAGGCAATGTCCTCCATGAGTCTAACTGGAAGCTTAGAGCACATGACACTCTCTCATGAAACTCTGCATCAAGGGTCTGCACTAGGAAGACTCAAAGGTCAGTGGAGCAAACTAAAGGGTCTGCGCCAGTGGAATGAAGGATCTGTGCCAGCAGGCTGAAGGATCGGCACTGGAGCCAGGAAACAAAGCTCAAGGTAAGAACCAGAACTCCCCAAAGAGAACTGCAGCCATTCTCAGTGACAGCACAAACCCAAGCTCCTCCAATCATGAGAACAGCCAAGTTCCTGTCAAGAAAGGCAGCATAACAAGCTTCTGCAGGAGAATCAATGGCACCCCATCTTATCCACCAATTCTGTTTTTATGCTGTTGGCAACAGTCCTCAGGTGGACCATCCACACCCAGCACCGTGAAATATGAACTAACCTCTGTAGGGAGACAAATGGATTTCTGAAAGGTTATTTTGAAGGCAAAATTTTCTCATTCTGGAACACTGGAAATAGGGCAGCATTTTCAAATTTACAATAGGGCACAGCTGACAAAATAAACAATCATCAGAGACAGATTTATTTGAAATGTCATTCTTTCTAGAGTCCATGACGTATACTATTATATAATATTTAGCTTTAAGATTTGTCCACTTTTCTTAATGTTTTTAGGTTCAACATATTTCTTCCTAAGTCTTCAATATAATTTTATCAAATTCTAGCCCAATGAGCTGATAATTGCAAAAATTAAATGGGACAATAACTTTATCAGTCCATGTTCACTAGAGAAACAAATTTAATACAAGATGTATAAGGATTTATAAAGTAAGCTTACAATGACCACCCATAGAATCTGTTGTGAAATAGTGCAAAAGGCTGTGTGTGCCCTAGAGATTCAAAAGATTGAGTCACAAATCAAAGGCCTGAGTCTCACTGTACAGTCTTGTCCAAGTTGTATCAGGATCCCGAAGCATCTGCAATGGGAGGCTGAAGAGTCTGCTCTGCAAACCAGGTGCAGACAGCCAAGGTGAGGCCTGGAGTTCCTCTGAAGAAACAGAAGTGAGCTTGCCTTCTTCATTTCCATTTTATTTGACTCAGGCAGCAAGCCTGTTAGTCAGCGCCACTCACACCCAACATGGGTCTTTTGTCTTCAATAAATTATTTCAGTCACACCTAGGAAGATCTAACAAGTTATAACTATCCTAAATACAAACAGAAATGCAATAATTATCTCCCTAAAATACAAAACAAATTTTTTGTGGTTGATTCTTACTCCTAACATTTCATAAATTGAACATTATAGCACAAATTTAACAATACTTAAAAAATAATATTGTCTCTCAATGGTACATTGCACAGGAAATATAATTAGGAGAGAACTATTGCATTTACAGATCTCATTTCTATAACTGGTCATGGAGTTGTAGCTGGTATTTAGAACTAGAGTATCTTCTACCACCCACTTTTTCTTCCCCTTGCCTTCAGAAGACACCACAGTGGGTCTTTGTTCTTTCCTTGGTAGGGTAGCTCATGCTTTCATATGAAGGTTTTGGGCCATGTGGCATCCTGCTTGGACCTGGATGCTATAGGTTCCTACTGACCTTAATGACAAGGCTCAATAATACTAGGAAGTGCCTTAAAGTACCTCATGTTTTCCAAGTATATACTTCTTTTCCTCCACTGTGGAGTAATAGCTAAATTCCCCCTTGATAGTCTGGGTAAATTACCCTGCCAGCCTTGTAACTCCTTTTTCAGATTGTTTTCTCAGAGGCATGAGAAGATCAAAATGGCCATGGGAGAGTCTTAGCTTCCAGTTCAGTGGTACCATTGTACTTCTTGGTACAAGCCTCTACCCTTTGGATCTAAGAATTCTAAGTCAACAGAAGGTAATAAGATCATAGGAACAGGAGGAAAATTTCACTAGAAGTAGTAATGAGTGGTTCCATTCCTATTTCCAACCCTTGATTACTAGACCCATGAATCCTGCCTGTAAGAAACATAGTACCATACAGTGGACACTGATTCAAGGAATATTCAACTTTTGAAGAAACTTTTCCCAGCCTGGTAAGCTATTGCCACTCTGCTGGCACTGTAACTGTGTCTTCAAAAGACCATTCCACTTTTCTATTTATCCAGCCATTTGGATGGTGAGTGGTAAAACTCTAGGAAATAGTGCCATTCTAGGGACTCAGTGTTGGTCTCTGCTACTGGCAAATTGAATATTAAGCAGTGGTTGTAACCATATCAGCATTGACAAATGGAAGTCCCTTTGCTGAGCCTAAGCATAACCTCCTTTGCTACCATTGTTGCCACCATGTTGCTACCATTGTTGTTCGTGATTCCATCAGGTAATGATGGGGAGACTAAAGAAAGCGATTAACTGCTATCTATAAAACAGGCCATCCTATCAACTTGATGGGTAAAGTCCTCTTCTGTTGGTGACCTTTTCATGAATGTTTCCATGGGACACAAATATTTTTACATCCTTGGTCATATTGAGAGGTCTATCCATATAACTCATCTTTAAGTGTCTTTGTCACCAATTCTTATGTTCTCTCCCAATTCCTGATCATCCAGCCAGACCATGTGTACAGCCCATGCACATTTGGCCATTTGTCCTTCTAGGCAAAATGCACTACTATGTGCACTACCCAATTTTCTGCCCACTGTGAAGATTTCCCTTTCCTACTGCTCTTCAGTGATGCTCTTGAAGGGGCTGTAATGTGGCAGTTGTCCACTTACAGGCAGTGCTGGCATATAAGCAGAACCACTAATAAAGCAGGTATTAGTCTTCTCTTTCTCTAACAGGTGATCACATAGTGTACCCAACAAGGCTGTAAGTCCATGCTGGGAAACAAAATGCACCATAGGAGCCATGGGCTTCTGGCCAACTTTTCATGTGACTGGCTTTTACCCTCTGGACCTGCTCTGGCTCAATTACACGAGGACCATTTCCATTTAATAATGAATTGTTACTGCCCACATCCAACTGTATGATTTGGTGGATCAGATAATATCTAACTCATAAGTGGCAACTCAAGTCATACAACAATCAGCTTTCCCATAGTCAAGTGTTCAGTTTCTACTAAGGCCCAGTAGTAGGCCAAGAGTTGTTTTTCAAAAAGAAAGTAGTTGTTTACTGATGAAGGCAGATGAAGTCCTCGCCTGCAGTAATTCTCTCAAGGCCTCTGCTTTACCTTGCCTATGGAGGCTGCCAGCTACTCCAAATAACATCCGTGCCTTCTACTGACACACTGGATCTCCTGAATCATGTGGCCTTAGTGTCAGAGAAGGCTGGCCCTGCTGTAGACCCTGTTCTTGTTCTGAGCCCCATTCAGAACTAGCAATTTTCTGCATTACTTGGTAAAAAGGTAGTAGCAATATACCTAAGTGAAGAATCTGTTGCCTCTGCTAGGTGTCCTGCCTCTTATGGTTGCCAGGCAACCAGATGCAACAACTTATCTTTTACCTTGGAGGGATATTTCTACATGTCCCACAGTCTTAGACACTTGACTGAGGTAGAAAGACTTTGATTGAATTTATTTCCCTTTCCTTTTTATCTCACCCAGGATACGAATCTTTTGGGTAGTTCCTGAATGGACCTTTCTATGAGCCACATTCTGAACTATGATAAACCAATCAGTGGACTAACAATACTTCACATCCTTAATCCCAGTTCCACGGACCCTAGGACCAATCAGATCTGAAAAGCCCTGCCTTTGGGTGTTTGAGGCTTTGCGGGGACATCTAGGTACAAGTCACAGCACAGGGGATGAAGTCAGATAGGGATATTATCAGAAAGTCCAAATCAGCAGCAAAAAGTTCATGACAGGCAAACCTGTAGAAAATGTAAGTAAAAAGTAAATTGATACTGTACATTCTCTTTTATAACCTGCTTTTTCATTTAACTTGTTTTGTAAACAGTTTGCAAATAATTATTTTTATATTTTCTCACATTTATTTTAGACAAAAGACCTATATCCATAATTTATTTTACCAAGGAATTATGCAAATTTATGCTAAAGAATAATTTTTGAAGAAGTAGAAGTCATAGTTCTTGGGCCGGCCAGATAGCTCAGCGGACTGAAGTGCCTACTTCAGCAGAGCGCAGTGGCTGGGGTCCAATCCCTGGCATGCCATGCCAGCCTCATCCCTTGGAGCATGCTGAGACAGCAATTGAGACTGGGTATGGAGGCATGCACCTGTAATCCCAGTGTTTGGGAAGCTGAAAACAGAAGAATCATTATAAGTCCATTCTACCTAATGAGACCCTGTACATCCTATACACCCTGTTCTAAATTCATTAAAAAAGAAAGAAGTCATGGTTCTTGTATATCTAAAATAAACCTATCAATAATTTTATTTTACTCAATAATCAGGAAGGAATTAGTCATATATACTCACTTAAAAGAAAATTCACGTAATGTCATACATATATATATATATATATATGTAATTAAATAAGGAATACTGAAACTAATTTTCATATAGACACAACATGTGCTAATGAATAGAAAATAATAAATTGCATTCTGGAGTTAGCCAATTAATTTACCTTTCTATGGGTAAGAATCATGTCCATTGTCACTAGTTTTTGACAATATTTTGAGTTGGGAAATAGCTCAAAAATGACAGATATAACCTAGTAAAGCCTGCCAAAAGCAGACACCAATAGTCTACTTCCCTCTAAGTCAAAAGGCTTTCAAAACTTTTCCTCATATTTTATAAACATTTTCCACTGTCTCTGAAAGTTGCTTTAGCCATCTAAAATTATATCAAAATAAATAGTAAACAGAAGTCATAAGCTCTTTAATGAGAGTAAAACTCAATTACTTGAATAAAGGGGTAGCAAAAGGCCCCAAGGGTTCATTTCCTCCCCTCCCATAAGTGTTCCACATGGAACATTTCTACAGAACATCTGGGAACTCACTCTTTCATAATAACACTTCCTAATAGATTCATAGAATTTCATTCTTAGACCCCTAAAATTTTACTTTTAATAATATCCCTTTTTTCTGTAGTACATATTTGTACTACAAATAAATAAATAAATTTGTACTATAAATAAATAAACATCACTCAAAGTTTTTCAATGAAAGAATATGTTCTCAATATATGATTTCCAAGAAAATAAGCTAAATTAGAATAACCATCCAGTGCAATCCCCTATTGTTAAACATAGAGACTCAGATATTTCCATTGGTAAAGCTGTGAGGAACATTTTTAAATATTTAATTTCCCTAAGGTTAAATTCCCAGAACTTAAATATCTGAATTAAATAATATGGTGGGTTTTTTAAAAATGGTGGTACATATTTTCAAGTTGCTTGCCACAATATTGCATACTTACCAGCAGTATATGACGCTTTCCTAAATACTTAGGAATATTATATTTTATAACTTTTTAATACATGACAATTACAAAGTTGAAATTATCTAGTTTTACTTGAGTTTTCTGGACTAAAAAATACTAACTTTTTACATTATTTATTGAGTGCTTTACCTTCTATAGTGAAATTGTTTTGCCTATGTATCCTTTTGCAGAGGAAAAGAAATACCTTTTTTCTTATCCTAAGTGCATGACCGATCCATAAATAACAGAAGACATTAATGTGAGAAAAATATGCAAATCCATGCACAGTTCACGTGACACAGGAAGCTTCCTACAGAAATGAAGACCCAATGAAATGAGTAAACCTGAAAATGTTCATGCTGTTTAATGAAGACCAGGCAGCGGAAGAGTGACATAATTGAGGACAAGAGTATGATCCAGAAGTGATAAGCTAGGGAAAACCTAGCAGTCTCATGGAGACTGTATCTTAGCTCCTTTCCTTGGGTGCAAGGAGAACAGACCTCAACTCAGGGTCTTAACACCAAATCACGGAGAAGTGCAGAAGACCTTTTCAAGGTTTGAAGATATGCCTCAAAGGATAAGGACAAGGGGTTGGAGAAGGCCAGAGGGAGTTTCCTGCTTCTGAGGTTGTTTCTCAAATACTAAAGTAACATATTTTAGGAGCAGAGGGTCCTGTATCCCATTACTCTCTTTCATTCTGCCATTGCTAAAGTTAATAAACTTCTGTAATATTGTCTTGTCCTTTTTTGTAAAGTCTTACATGTACAGTTATTTTAAACTTGGAATATTTGACTTCATCTAACATCTTTAGTGTATCCCCAAATTGGCTTTCAGTCATATACCTCAGGAATCTTTCAGATATCAAATTAATTAAATGCCAAAAGTGCCACCAAATAATTGGCCTGGTCCCATTAGAAAGCCATTATTGTTTTCAAAAACTAAGCAAAACTTCTTTTTATTTGTACAATAGATCTAAACATACAGTGACATCCATATACACACTTGCATGCCTATTTAATTGCAACACTTAGACCGGCATCTCCTTACTTTCCCCACCCTCCCCTCTAAAACCACTTCTCCATGTTGTGATTCTGAGCCCAAATGTTTGAGATTCCACATATAAATTCCACCTTTTAGAAAGTTGAAGAGCAGTCCATTCTGAATATGCGCTTCTTCACATATATCTACATCACTTGAAAACATTTAGCCTGGTTTCATAATTTGGCAACTGTGACTCTTGCTTCATTGAACATGAAAATACAGACATCTCCCTGGCCAACTGGTTTCCAATCTCCTAGATAAGTTCCCACAAGTATATTACGTGACAAGTCAATTTTTCATCCGTTAGGGAACCTTCATACAATTTTCTGTCTTAGCACGAATAAATTACATTTCCATCAAAACAAAGAATACAGAGGCTTCCTTTTGTCCACATCCTGATCAGCACTTATTTTTAATCTTTAATCATTCTGATGAGGGTGAGATGTTATTACATTGTGGCTTCAATTTACATTTTCCAAATGATTGGTGAGGTTGAAAATTCATTCATATTATCTGTTGGCCATTCCTATTGACTTCTTTTGAATAATTTCTACTCAAGTTCCTCACCCATTTTTTATTTTTATTTTATTTTTTTGCAGTACCAGGGATTGAACTCAGGACCCTGCTCTTGCCAGGCAAGTGCTTATTCTACTGAGCTATCTCCCTAGTCCCCCACTTTTGTGGGGTTTTTTTGTTTATTTGTTTTGCAATGCTAGGTATTGAACTCAGGATTCTGTGTTTGTCCACTTATTCTACTGAGCTATCTCCCTGGGCCCTTTTTGTTTTTTTGTTTTTTTCTTTTTTTCCATTTTTCAGTTCATTGTTCTCTTGCAATTTAGTTGAGTGCCTTATATGTTTTACATTAAACTTTATCAAATGTGTGACTTAAGTTTTTCTCCCAACATATGTTGTTCTGTTATTCTGTTGTTTGTTTTGCTATGCAGATTTTTAATTTGGTGTAAATTCCATTTGCCTGCATGGAAAAATGGAATTTTTTTTTACCATTACCTGCATAATGGTAAAATTACCATTAAGTAATTAATGTCACCTGCATTTTGAGGGACTATCCAAAATATCATGAACCTAGGCACAATATAATTCAGCCTTCATTTTTTCATACAACAATTTCACAGATTCTGTCCTTACATTTATATCTGTCATCTGTGGGTGTTCAACAGTTTGGCTTTCTGGAGCTGCACTGAGGGAGAAGAAATGACCTTGAGTTATATACAAAGTGCACGATACAGTTATTGTAATGAGTAACAAAACTTTTTCCTTAAATATCTTTATTAGAATGATTTTAAAAGAAGGTCAAAATATGTAAGCCATGGGTTGAACACTTCTGTAGGGTAACTAACTTTGTATTGATTTTTGTATATAGTGTCAGATAACATTCCAACTTCTTTGGTATAAAATGTAGCACGTAGGGCTAGAGTGGGCAAGAGGTGGAAGAAGGAGATGACGGCGGAGTTTTCGGAAGCTGTCAGGGAGAGTACTTTGAAAAAGCACATAGCCATGGCCTAGATCCACAGGATGACATTTAGTCACGAGGCCATTGTCATGCACATGGACCCATTTCTTCATTGCATGCTCCCAAACTTCATCCAAAGCCAAAACTTTTTGGAAGGGCTACACAAGGAACTCCTGAACTTGGACTTCCATGAAAAGTATAATGACTTACGTAAGTTTCAGCAGTCTGATGATTTAAAGGAGAGAAGGGAGCCTCACATCTCAGCCCTATGGAAACTTCTGTTTGAAGATTTCTGGGCCTGGCTTTCTGACATTTCTAACATTGACTTGCAACCAACCATTAACATATCCTGTGCTAAGTATGAATTCACTGATGCCCTGCTGTGCTGTGATGATAAGCTGGAAGGGCCCCGGTGGCCTTCATTCTGTACCTGGTTCCTCCCTGGGACAGGACCATGGGGGCACACTGGACCTGTACAGCACTGATGAACACCTTCAGGTGAAGCAGATCACCAAATATCTTGTCCTTTCATAGGATAAACTAGTTTTCTTTGAAGTGTCTCCAGTATCCTTTCACCAGTTGTCTAAAGTCCTTTCTGAAGAAAAGTTATGTTTGCCTATAAGTGGCTGGTTTTGTGGCCCTTCACTACCAGGCCTTCTACCTACTTTGAATCCCTCGAACTTTGGTGCCCTCACATCCTAAAAGACCATGAAATCTTGTATGAGTAGATCAACTGTCTGAACATGGAATATCAAGCTCAAATTCAAGAAGAGTTTGAATAAATGTCTAAAATTCTCTTGAAGGAATTTCTGAAGCCTGAAAAGTTTACAGAGGTCTGTGAGGCATTGGAGAAAGGAGAGGTGGAATGGAACAGCCATAGTCCTCCTAACAAGAGGTTTTATGAGAAAGCTGAGGAGAGTCAGCTCCCTTATTTCCCTGGATCCTTACAGTGGTAGTGCCCTCTTTTGATCTTTACAGGTGTTTTCTGACAGAAGCATTCACTATTTAGTCTATACCAATGCAGGCAATCATGTGGTACCCATGCCACAATGGGCATGCAGAGCCCCCTCTGTTGGCACATGAGCCAAATCATCCCTTTTTTGCTCCAGCAGTTGAGAATTGCATAATGGTACATGTGGGGGCATGTACATGCTCTGAAAGGAATAGAAGCACCAAGCATTGACAGGATGAGAAGTTTGAGTACTTAGTCTCCAAAGCTTTACTAACACTGTTCTAAACTATCTCTTAAAAGTCCAATTGGTGATAACTACAGGCACATAGAAGTTACTGCAAGTTATCTATCAGGCCACTGGCTATTTTCTGATGCTTGATGAGCCCACTAGCTGGCCTCCCCTGCCCAGGTGACCACTGACTGCCTCTCCTGTCAGGTGGTGAGGCTAGCTGAGAGTTCCAGTGGCTTCTGGTCAGACCCTGCATTGGATGTACTTCCTAGTAGGATGATGGTGTTCTTTGAGATCAGCAGGACTGATCTCCTGGGCAGGACTGCAGGCTGTGCTCTGAGCTTGGCCGGAATTGCTGCTCAGAATTGGCAAACCAGAACCTAGGCTTAGTAGAGGAAATGCATGATGCATGATTGAATGTTGCTTCCCTGTCAAAGAAGAGTTGTGGGGTGGGCTTTTGAGTGAATTGAGCAATGGTATTCTCTTGGGGAGGCAGGTCTAGCCCCTATGTTCCTTCTTCTTCCTCTTCTTCCTCCTCTTCCTCCTCTTCCTCCTCTTCCTCCTCTTCCTCCTCT